>OZ038485.1:134789779-134849779 GCA_964036315.1 Acanthosepion esculentum
AGATGTTTTTAATGTGCATGGAATCAAATAACTGGTGTCCGATGCAGATCATACTGATAGCAGAAGATGGTTTTCGTTAGACATGAATTACTTATCTAGATTTAACATCACAAGTTTTGAATATACGGGATTTCTGGAAATACTTTTAGAAATCTGTTTAAGAATTTTAATCCTGTTTAAGAGTTAGCTTGTTTTGTCCTTCTTTTAAAAAAGCGAGTAGCAAGCGGGAAAAATTTTTGTTGGTCTCTCTCTCTCTCCCCAAACATAATAATCAAAGGGGTTGCAGTTTGGGAAGTTAGATGGCCAGATGTAAGGGCGAAATGTGATCGCAGAAATTATCTGACAGCCATGACAAGGTTTTCCAACTTGTGGCATGGTGCAAGATCCTGATGTCAGATATAGAGCCTTCTAGCAATCCCCCAGGGCAACACTACCTCCTCATGGTACTTGATGTAGACGTCCGTATTAAGTCTGAGGCCTTCACCAACAAATTCGAGTGTCATCTTCTTATCAGAACGATCAGAGTGAATTTTTCGAGCTGCCGTACCGTCGTAATCACCATTAGACTCCTGCAACTCTTTCCAAATACTCTGCACTCTCCTCAGATTGACACCTAAACACACTGAAATGTTCGTATTGGAGCTTCCGGTCCGAATGCCAAGCAGTACAGCATGCTGTTTCCCTCCAAATTTCAGGCGGAGTGAATTGCGTCATGGTACTCTTTTTTTCCCAACAGATAGTGCCAAACTAACCCTGCAGTCGGCAAAATCAAAAACAATATATATATATATATATATATATATATATATATATATATATATATATATATATATATATATATATATATATATAAAAGGATAAACTGTCGCCATTTTATATTTTTCGCTGTAATAATTAAGAGAAAGTCAATATTTACAGATTACAAAATAAAAGAATATTTTTTTAATTGTTCTTTTGAATTTGTTTGAAAATACGCTACCTTATGTCTCAGTTTCTGTTTAAAAGATTATATAAAACACAAAAAGGAAATAGGTTGAATAATTGAAGAAAGGAAGTCAATTACCTGCGATTTTCGTATCGATAATGTAAGTGAGACCAATCATAAGGCACAAGGGTGAATATCCTTTGGTCAGGTTTCTCCCTCCCAATATGGAAGCCACAAGCACCATTCGAAGGGTAAAGGTAAATCCTACAAATCAAAAATCATTACTTCTATCTGAATATCTAGGATGAGAAATTATTGAAATACACTGATTTATTCGAACTGTTATCCCTATTACTTACATTATTCGGACTGTAATTCTCATCTTCATTGCTATATTCACAATGTTTCGGCCGTTGTACGCTAACGCCTCATTTATTGGAATTTCGAACGAAGCCCTTTATTTCGTCAACCGGGGTAGATTGTTCTAGTTCCAGGTGCCATACATCTTCCGGATATCTCAGTTATTTCCCTTTAACTCAACTCTCCAAGTTTTGGTTTACCACTGATGTAGCCTGGTATTGAACTCACAACTCTTTGCGTCTAGGCACTGGATTTAGCCAAAGGCCTTTATACAATCACCTGAAGGAGGTCGAGGCGTACAACGGCCGAAACGTTGTGAATATGATAATGAAGATGAGGATAATAGTCCGAATAATGTAAATAATTTAAGTAATCATAATACCTCATCTCAGAGATATAGATAGATATTGTTATCCCCATATACACAGCATGTCAGCTGTTGTACTATCTGGCCTTCTCTATGTGTTTTCCGTTTCAGATCTTCCCACTAAAAAAATAGTATACAAATTTCACTGCCTGACAAAGGGATTGATCTCGCAACCACCACCTAATCAATGCTGTTCTTTGCTTGTTTTAACTTTATTTATGCATTAAATTACTCTGATTTGATTAAATAGGTAGAAGTAGAAGAACTAGGACGAATCAAGTAAGAATTAACTATAATTATTTAATTAATAATTAATTAACTTCTCGAATGTAAAAGATTCTATGACATCTCATGATTTGAGCAATGGACGATTTCTTGGTTACTACCAACGTCTTGTTTCTCCAACAACGTTCTCTTATCAGGAGGCCAAGCATGGGAAACATTGATAGAAAAGAAGTTCAGGAGTGGTGCATGAAAGATGCAACAACAACAGAAAGCAAGGGAAATGTATGTCCCTAAAGGACAGATATCAACTGTTACTAAGTGAAACAAACATTTGAAGAAGGCTGAAGAGCTCAGCGGCCAAAGCCTTGTAAAGAGAAAGGAAAAGAATATTAGGGAAACAATAGAACGACTTTCCTGAAGAAAATCATTAAAAAAATATGATTGAATTTAGTTTGTTCACCCTCGCGAATTAGGAAACACGATGCGAACAGGAAGAACGAGGAAAAGGGGTGGAGAGAATGTAAAAGGCTACAGAAGTAACGGATATGCGAAGCAATGAAGGCATCAGAATATAATCTATTGAAATGTGAAGCAGGTCAGCAATAATACTAATTGATCTCATTAAGGTACAGTGAACTGTTGGATAGACAGAATATAGAAACGGGATCTTGAGTTCAATAATTCATTGTGGTTCAGGGAATCGAGTAAAAGCAACATCGCAAAGAAATATCAACTAAGAATTAACTAATGTGAGACACTGCTTCAGATTGGCAGAGCAATGAGAACCTTGCAAGTGAATCGATTGAATAAAGTGTATAGTTCGAATCTAACAGATCATTGTCACATAAGAGAATACAGCCGCTAGAAACGTGTGCCTAAAACAATCAAAATGAAGAATAAATCAGCGCACGACATTTTTTTCCTTTTAGAAATTTGAGGATTTATCGTGTTTGTAAAATATAAGGAAATAACTGGGTCACCCAGAAGAGGCATATCACGTGAAACTAGAACAATCTACTCCATAAAGGGTTCCGTTCATAATTCCAATCAAAGAAGGCCGGATTGCACAACAGCCAAAACGTTGTGAATATGACAATGAAGATGGGGATAACAGTCCGAATAATGTAAATAATGTAAGTAATCATAATACCTCATCTCAGACATATAGATAGATATTGTATTCTGTCAGTTTTATACTAACCGATTCATTTCAGAAATCAAATTGAAGTCGAAGAATGAGTTTCTGCTAAAACCGGAATCAGGATTCGATCCAGACGAAAAGGCGATTGAATATGAAGAAGGGATAGACGTAAATATCAATGTTTCTTTCTTTCTTTCTTTTTTCATTCTTTCTTTCTTTCTTTTTTCATTTACTTCTAATCGAGTCCTTTTATAGAAACATTTAATGAAAAATTGACAAACGTAAATATCAGTGTTTTTTTTATTTTCTACATTTGCTTCTTTCTGGGATATTATATAGAAATATCTAATAAAAAACTAGACTCATATCGCTTTTGTAATTACCAATATGACCGCCTTGCTTACAAGCAATATCTGGCATTATCACTTTTCAGATCATTACGAATGGTACGATGAGCTTGGGCCGTTTTTAATGAGGAGTCTATAATTAAATGAAATATTTCTGGCTCTGGCTGTATTAAAAAAAAAAATACCTATGGCCGTTATCGTGGACAAGTGTTACATAAAATTATACCTAAGGTTTAAAATGCATTAAAAAAATGAAAAATCTTTCTTGAAGTTTTTATTTTAGTTTTAATTTCAAGTTAATAGATTAAATTTAATATTTATTTCATGCAAACATAATGAAGTCAATGGCTTTACTTCGAAATACTCACCATAGAAAATGGAGAAAACAGACACACACAAGACGAGCAATGGGAAGGAGTCGCAGAATGTAAAGGCTAAGGTAGTGGCTGACATGCCAAATAATGAAGGCATCAGAAGGTAGCTTACGGGGATGTGAAGTAGGTCACCAAGAATTCCTGTAATAATTTGGCTAGGTCCAATAATTGCGCCGTAGATGGACATTATCAAGGCTCCTTGTTCACGGGTGAGTCCAACATTCACAACTTTTGCCGGAAGATAAATCAAAACATTATCGCAGGCTGTGAAAAATATTACAAATGAAAAAATTCAAGATGCCGTAGTGAACACAAGAAAACATTGCAACACATTATTTACACATTTTTTTACCATTCTTATATTCAATGAGTGATTCAGTATAAAATAACTTAAACTTTCAAAAATTTTGAGACGCGCCATTTTGTCATTTTTCTCACATGAATCAAACATATACCACTTTGAAATATAGACGTACGTTGCAAGATTTCGTCTCGATTCTATGATAGATTTTTTAATTTATATAACAAAAATAAAATTAATAAGATTTATCAATTTATTCACGTTAGAATTTTGTGTTTGTAAATATGTAACAGGAATAAATACGATGAAAGTGAAACATTTTATCCAATATCCGAGATGAGCAGAACAGCGAAACGTAAAATGATCTAATATATAAGTCGAGCAATAAGTTCACGCCGCATACGAAAAGATAAGAAAATGTCCACCCGAAACATAACAGGAAAATGTCCACCCGAAACATAACAGGAAAATGTCCACTCGAAACATAACAGGAAAGAATCAACAAACAGAGAGGAAAGAGTCTGACGAGTGAAAAATAAGCGACCCCCACCCAAATATGACAGCGTAAAGGATTATGAATTTTATCAAGTTTGGAAAGAAGAATATTGGGAGGCACCAGGAAATATTCAGCGCTACTCAATGTTTCGTCTAAAATGACAGATGGATTCAGCTACGTCATGTGATGATAGAATGAGTCGAACATTTAGAAGCATTTATCAGTGGATTATATATGAGTCCCACTTGAGATCTGGAGGAACGTGAGATTCAATAGTCGTTCAAAATTATGGAGCCTCATTGAGAATAAGACTATTAAACGTGACTGGATAAAGTCCAGGGTCAGAACGGTGATGATTAAATGACAACTTGGTTCTCGAGGTATTGAATGCTATAAGTCCGTTTTTCCCATTGGGAGGTTAGAGCTTGATCAGATTAGAAATCAGATGCAAGGCTCCAATTATCTAATAACACCTGCATAGATTTTTACTAACGATCTGATATTCTTTCTAGGCAGATCATTAATACAAAACAGAAAGAATGTTAATCAGAGAGAGACTTAGGAGACGCCTGTATTGAACTGATGGGCTTCAAAAAACTACCCATTCACAACGACCTCCATGGAACGAACAGAGAAAAAAAGAATTGATAATTAATTAACCTTCCTGAGATGCTGGAGAGTTTGTTTAGCAATCTCCAATGCAACACATTACCAAAAACTTTTGAGTCGTCTAAGACAATCTCTCTCGTCTTGTGGCTATTGCTTTACCGATTCTGCTTGTAACGACAATGATGACATCAGCAGTGGATCTAGAGGAGCGAAACTCATGCTACTCAAGACTATGTTTCTGGTGAAGTGAGCAACCGCATCCTTGTCCATAATAGACAAAATGTTTGCTAATGATATTAGCACTAAGGGGGTTGATAGGGAGGCAGTGAGATCGGGATGAATACTCAACAGCATTCTTATAAATAGAGAAAATAGCTAACAATTTCCATATAGTTGGGAAACATTTACCTTTCAAGCAACAGGCAACAAAATTTGCCAAGACTGGAGGTAATTCTTGGCGAAGGATCTTAATGGAAACATCAGTGATTTTATCTGGACCAGTGACTGAATTGCGTTTCAGAAAAAAAAACTCTTTTTATATTTTAAAGAAAATGAAATTTGCTAATTTATTATTTATTAATATAATTCTGTAACTTACATGCCCAAAAAAAGTAAACGGTTAAAAGCAACTGCATGCCGGGATTCTTCATAACATCAAGATCAAATATAATTTTGTGGAGGTTAGTGCACTTGCTTGAAAATCTTTTTGTCTTGTTGGTTGGAAGTCCTTTGTCAGAATGTCCACAGTTTTTAGAGTCGTTAAAATTGTTGGCCTGAAAAAAAAGTTGATTATATTCTTAACAAATTTTACTAATAAGCCGAATTGACAAAAGTATGTTGTCATTAAAATTCTCTTAACTCTCAATAATTTCTATTGAATTATTTTTAACAGGATATCTATTTTCTAAGGTTCTGTTGTCATTGTGCTAATTGCATCTGAATTTCCTACTCTGGACATAGCAACATAAAGGTGACCATGAAAGAAGCATTTGAATAATGTTCTGCTTTTCAAATTAATATTAATAAGAAATAATTCAGCCAAGTTAATATTTTTCAGTTGTTTAAATAATTCATTACGGTTTTAAGAAAATCTAATTGAACAGATTATGCTGACTTGTTTAAATAATTCCATAAATAATGTTTCGGCTCTTTTCAGCTTGAATGAAATTATTTTTTAACGTCTCTTTTTAGGAAATATTTGTAAAAATATTTTTTACATCTGTTAACCTAAAACTCATTTAATTTTATGAGATTTAGAGAAAATGTTTTTAATATTGTTTAGGATTTATATTAATTACAAGTACATGTTCTGGAAGAATTTAATTCATGAAACCTACTTGGTTTAAGAGGACCTGCAGTTACAGAAAATCTGCCCTGAGTCGTAAAATAAATAAATCCAATAGAAATAAGACAGTATTTAGTTCAAGCTTTTAATTGATTTTAAGATTAAAATATGGTGTTGACACATTTGTGATAAGAAGAAAATATATTTCTTGATGAATAATGAATTTTTATAAGAATTTTATTCATTTTTTTAAAAATTTTAATTAGATAATTCATAAAATTTTTAAATCTTTTAAAATTCTATGTTAATGATACCATTACGGTCATGTGATATTGTTATTAAGTTAAAACTGTATTTAATAATTATAAGTGGATTCCACAACCTCCAGTATTATAAAATAATTTTGAATTTGTATAGACGTGTCGATTATTGTAAATACAGATATTCAGACCCGATATTGTCAGAAAACAAGATCGGCAACTCTAGTAAATATAAACATTTATTGGTAAAATTCTAATATTGCAATCGTCTTCTTAAGTAAGAATATAAAGCCTGTAAAAGTAAAGTTGCAAAAATCCAATGACATATTAGAATGCTTAGAATATTTTCATAATTTTTAAGAAAACTGAGTAGTTAAAAACATTATATAAAACAGGCGTTCACGTTGGATATGTCAAGTAATTTTTACAGTTATGTATCCCTTACTTCCCCCAAAACAAGTTGTCAGTATATCTGTTAACAACTCATAAAAACACACTCTATACTAAAAAGATGCTTTTCTGTGATATTTTAAACTATGCTTTACATCAAATATCTTTCTCAAATAATGTTTCAGGATTTCTTAATAAAAAAGTTTTATGATTTGTTGACAGATTTGTCAATATGGACGAATTTGTATATTTTACTGAGAATCAGAAAAATGATACCAATCAATATAAATTCGCTATTTTGCGTATTGGAAATATTAAATTTAATCTATTAACTTGAAATTAAAACTAAAATAAAAGCTTCAAGAAAGATTTTTCATTTTTTTAATGCATTTTAAACCTTAGGTATTGCTTATTTTGGAGATTCCTAATTTTATGTAACACTTGTCCACGATAACGGCCGTAGGTATTTAATTTTTTTTAATACAGCCAGAGCCAGAAATATTTCATTTTCATTTTAGAAAACGGCATAAGCTCATCGAACAACCGAGATTCGTAATGATCTGAAAAGTGATAATGCCAGATATTGCGCGTAAGCAAGGCGGTCATATTGGTAATTACAAAAGCGATATGAGTCTAGTTTTTTATTAGATATTTCTATATAATATCCCAGAAAGAAGCGATTGTAGAAAAAAAAACACTGATATTTACGTTTGTCAATTTTTCATTAAATGTTTCTATAAAAGGACTCGATTAGAAGTAAATGAAAAAAGAAAGAAAGAAGGAAAAAAGAAAGAAGGAAAGAAAGAAAGAAAGAAACAAACAAACATTGATATTTACGTTTGTCCCTTCTTCATATCCAATCGACTTTTCGTCTTGATCGAATCCTGATTCCGGTTTTAGCAGAAACTCATTCTTAGACTTCAATTTGATTTCTGAAATGAATCGATTAGTATAAAACTGACAGAATACAATATCTATCTATATGTTTGAGATGAGGTATTATGATTACTTACATTATTTACATTATTCGGACTGTTATCCCCATTTTCATTGTCATATTCACAACATTTTGGCTGTTGTACAATCCGGCCTTCTTTGATAGGAATTATGAACGGAACCCTTTATTGAGCATATTGTTCTAGTTTCACGTGCTATGCCTCTTCTGTGTGTCTCAGTTATTTCCCGGTGGACGAAATAAAGGGTTCGGTTCCAAATTTCAGACACCTGAAGAAGGCCGGTGCGTACAATGACCGAAACGTTGTGAATATGGCAATGAAGTTGAAGTTAACAGTCCGAATAATATAAATAATGTAAGTGACAGAATACAGTATTAACAAAATAAAATCTTCTCTACAAATTATTTAAAAAGGAGGAAACTGCATTTCCTGAAATTCATTCAAATAAACAGCTATTTTATTTTAATCGTACTTGCCCATTTAAATTATTTTATAAAAAATTAAATTACTTCCATTAGGGAGGTTTGAAAGAAATGAGAGAAGGATATTTGTTGGTGATTAGATAATCAACCAATATATAAGTGTTAGACTACAGAAATATTAATCTACCCTTTTATATATATATATATATATATATATATATATATGCAGACACACACAAATACACACACACACACATATATACACACAGAAATATTAATCTATCCTTATATATATATATATATATATATATGTGTGTGTGTGTGCGCGCGCGCGTGCGTTCGCGCTCGTGTGTGTGTATATGTATGGGTAACCAAAATCTGATTGATGGTGAAAGATATCTAACTTTTGTTAATATTTCAATGTTTATTTTCATCATCCTCCCAACATAATAAGCAGATATGGCGAAAATATATTTTGCGTCGTGAAGTAAAATCAGAAACGAAATCAAGAAAATCCTTACACTTAATATTTTACCAATTGATATGGTCACGTAGCTGAGGTGGTTAGAACATTCGGCTGTTGGCTTCTGAACTCTGCTCCAAATCTCATCAGAGACGCGATTGTCGGAGGTGGTTTTATTGGCTGGGGAAGTAGAACCCACCCCGTAGCCCTTTTGGAAAGTTCCTAAAAACCATACCACGGATTGGCCCAAGATTGCTGAGTAAAATTCTGTGAACGGAGTTCTTTGGAAGCCGTCGTAAGTGAACGACGATTTGGGCATACTGGTATGGCTCAAAGAATTGATCACGCAATAATATGCACAATTCGAAATTGGTGAAATATACAAAAAGAAGATTGTATTGCGCCAGTTTTCCAAAAACAGCATAGTGGCAGTATTAACAACAGAGCGGGCGTCTGTAAAAGAGTTTGGCTACCTGACTTAGCAGAGAGTTGTGTATATAATTAATATATATAAATATATTTTTTATTATTTTAAATGTACAAGATAAAGATAATATGCGCTAGTTAAAAAAAAAAGCAGCATTGTTTAAGTATAAAAAACAGAGCAGAGTTCTTTAAAAATGGTTTGACTACGTGTCCACGCAGAAAGTTCGGAAACGAGTAGTAAGCGGCCATTATTTAAATTAATATTGATAAATAATTTTTTATTCGTGCACAATTCGAAATTGGTGAAATGTACAAAAGGTAGATTGCATTTCGCCAGTCTTCAAAATTAAAAATAAATTTATGTTTCGAAAATCAGCTTTTGAAATCTATGTATGGCCCCGTTCTCGAAAGCTGATCGCTGGCGACCTACCTCAACCACAAAGTAGATTTTCAAACTTCGAATTTAAACCTGGTAGTAAATAAATAAATCCTTCGCCGCAGAGTCAGGCACATGGCTAACAATGTGAGCTCTTCTGAGCGAATCGTATAGACGGGCTTCATGACTATTAGTCTATCTTATAACAGCAGAATACCAGAAATGAGTCTTTCTCAACAAAGTTTAAACAAACAATATTTTAATTATCTTCTCAACTATTTGGGTTTAGGCTGAAAAAGGCTAACATCCTCTTTCATCACAAAAGTTATTTGCCTTTCTAAGGACGGTAAGAAATACTGACGCTACCAGAGTGAAAAGAATTTCGATAAATGCTTATTTCTGCCGGTATTCTCGGACAACATTAACCCTGCGACCATAGTGTCTTCTATTTTCAATTACACATGAATACGTCCCCTACCCATAGAAAAGTGAGGCAACTCTGAGAGAATTAGAAAACCAACCAGGATCCATTATTGGCAGGGACACTGTTAACAACATAAAATATGCAAATAACACATTTTTTTGACAACAGAATCAGAAAGGAGCCTAGAAGAACTCTTACGGAATGTAATGAAAGAAAGCGAGAAGAAAGGAGGAAAGAAAGGGACTTCAGAATATTTACCGCCACTTCTATCAAAATATATATTGCATTTGAATATTTTGATATCAGCGGCGCTAAGCATTTTGATATCAATGGATCTATGCGTTTTGACATCGGTGGCACTAAATATTTTGATATCAGTGGCGCTAAACATTTTGATATCAACGGATCTATGCGTTTTGACATCGGTGGCACTAAATATTTTGATATCAGTGGCGCTAAGCATTTTGATATCAATGGATCTATGCGTTTTGACATCGGTGAACTAAATATTTTGATTTCAGTGGCGATAAAGATTTTGATATCAATGGGTCTATGCGTTTTGACATCGGTGGCACTAAATATTTTGATATCACTGGCGATAAAGATTTTGATATCAATGGATATATGCGTTTTGACATCGGTGGCACTAAATATTTTGATATCAGTGGCGCTAAGCATTTTGATTTCAATGGATCTATGCGTTTTGACGTCGGTGGCAGTAAATATTTCGATATCAGTGGCGCTAAGCATTTAGATATGAATGGATCTATGCGTTTTGACATCGGTGTCACTCAATATTTTGATAGCAGTGGCGATAATATTTCGATATCAACGAATCTATGCGTTTAGACATTGGTGGCAATAAATATTTTGATATCAGTGGCGCTAAGCATTTTTATGTGAATGGATCTATGCGTTTTAACATCGGTGGCACTAAACATTTTGATAGCAGTTGCGATAAAGATTTTGATATCGACGAATCTATGCGTTTTGACATCGGTTGCACTAAATATTTTTATATCACTGGGGATAAAGATTTTGTTATCAATGGATCTATGCGTTTTGACAAAGGTGGCATTAAATATTTTGATATGAGTGGCGATAAAGATTTTGATATCAATGAATCTATGTGTTTTGACATCGGTGGCACTAAATATTTTGATATCAGTAGCGCTAATCATGTTAATATTAATGGATCTATGCGTTTTGACATCGGTGGCACTAAATATTTTGATATCATTGGTGATAACGTTTTTGATATCAATGGATCTATGCGTTTTGACATCTGTGGCAATAAATATTTGATATCAGTGGTGCTAAACATTTTGATATCAATGGATGTATGATTTTTCACATCGGTGGCACTAAATATTTTGATATCACTGGGGATAAAAATTTTGTTATCAATGGATCTATGCGTTTTGACATGGGTGGCACTAAATATTTTGATATCACTGGCGATAAAGATTTTGATATCAATGGATATATGCGTTTTGACATCGTTGGCACTAAATATTTTGATATCAGTGGCGCTAAGCATTTTGATATCAATGGATCTATGCGTTTTGACATCGGTGGCACTACATATTTTGATATCACTGGCGCTAAGCATTTTGATATCAATGGATATATGCGTTTAGACATTGGTGGCAATAAATATTTTGATATCAGTGGCGCTAAGCATTTTGATATCAATGGATCTATGCGTTTTGACATCGGTGGCAATAAATATTTTGATTTCAGTGGCGATAAAGATTTTGATATCAATGGGTCTATGCGTTTTGACATCGGTGACACTAAATATTTTGATATCTGTGGCGCTAAGACTTTTGATATCAATGGATCTATGCGTTTTGACATCGGTGGCACTAAATGTTTTGATATCAGTGGCGATAAAGATTTTGATATCAATGGTCTATGCGTTTTGACATCGGTGGCACTAAATATTTTGATATCAGTGGAGCTACGCATTTTGATATGAATGGATCTATGCGTTTTCACATGGGTGGTACAAAATATTTTGATATCAGTCGCGATAAGTATACGATATAAATGGATGTATGCGTTTGGACATCGGTGTCCCTAAATATTTTGACATCAGTGGCGATAAAGATTTTGATATCAATGGATCTATGCGTTTTGACATCGGTGTCACTAAATATTTTGATAGCAGTGGCGATAATGATTTTGATATAAAAGAATCTATGCGTTTTGACATCGGTGGCAATAAATATTTTGATATCACTGGCGCTAAGCCGTTTTGATATCAATGGATATATGCGTTTTGACATCGGAGTCACTAAATCTTTTGATATCAGTGGCCCTAAGCATTTTGATATCAAGGGATCTATGCGTTTCGACACCGGTGGCATTATTATTTTGATATCAGGGGCGCTGAGGATTTTCATATCAATGGATCTATTCGTATTGACATCGGTGGCACTAAATATTTTGATATCAGTGGCGCTAAGCATTTTTATATCAATATATCTACGCGTTTTGACATCGGTGGGACTAAATATTTTGATATCAGTGGCGCTAAGCATTTTGATATCAATGGACATATGCGTTTTGACATCGGTGGCAATAAATATTTTGATATCAGTGGCGATAAAGATTTTGATATCAATTGATCTATGCGTTTTGACATCGGTGGAACTAAATATTTTCATATCAGTGCCGCTAAGCATTTAGATATCAATGGATGTATGGGTTTTGACATCGGTGGCACTAAATATTTTGATAGTAGTGGCGACAAAGATTTTGATATCAACGAATGTATGTGTTTTGACATCGGTGGCACTAAATGTTTTGATATCACTGGGGATACAGGTTTTGTTATCAATGGATCTAGGCGTTTTGACATTGGTGGTACTAAATATTTTGATATCAGTGGCGCTAAGCATTTTGATATCCATGGATTTATGCGTTTTGACTTCGGTGGAACTAAATATGTCGATATCAGTGGCGCAAAGCATTATGATATCAATGGATCTATGTGTTTTGACCTCGGTGGCACTAAATATTTTGATATCAGTGGCGCTAAGCATATTGATATCAATGGATCTATGCGTTGTGACATAGGTGGTACTAAATATTTTGATATCAGTGGCAATAAAGATTTTGATATCAATTGATCTGTGCGTTTTGACAACAGTAGCACTAAATATTTTGATATCAGTGGCGCTAAGCATTTTGATTACAATGGATCTATGCGTTGTGACATAGGTGGTACTAAATATTTTGATATCAGTCGCGATAAGCATTTTGATATAAATGTACATATGCGTTTTGACATCGGTGCCACTAAGTATTTTGATATCAATGGATCTATGCGTTTTGACATCGGTGGCAGTAAATATTTTGATATCAGTGGCCCTAAGCATTTTGATATCAAGGGATCTATGCGTTTTGACATCGGTGCCACTAAATATTTTGATATCAGTGGCGCTAATCATTTTGATATCAATGGATCTATGCGTTTTGACGTCGGTGTCACTGAATATTTTGATATCAGTAGCGCTAAGCATTTTGATATCAATGGATCTATGCGTTTTAACATCGGTGGTACTAAATATTTTGATATCAGTCGCGATAAGCATTTTGATATAAATGGATCTATGCGTTTTGACATCGGTGGCACTAAATATTTTGATAGCAGTGGCGATAAATATTTTGATATCAACGAATCTATGCATTTTGACATCGGTGGCAATAAATATTTTGATATCAGTGGCGCTAAGCATTTTCATATCAATGGATCTATGCGTTTAGGCATCGGTGGCACTAAATATTTTGATAGCAGTGGCGCTAATCAATTTTGATATTAATGGATCTATGCGTTTTGACATCGGTGGCACTAAATATTTTGATATCAGTGGCGATAAAGTTTTTGATATCAATGTTCTATGCGTTTTGACAACGGTGGCACTAAATATTTTGATATCCGTGGCGCTAAGCATTTTGATATCAATGGATCTATGCGTTTTCCCAATCGGTGGTACTAAATATTTTGATATCAGTGGCGATAAGCATATTGATATAAATGGTCCTTTGCGTTTGGACAGCGGGGGCACTAAATATTTTGATAGCAGTGGCGATAAAGATTTTGATATCAAAGAATCTATGCGTTTTGACATCGGTGGCAATTAATATTTTGATATCAGTGGCGCTAAGCATTTTAATATCAATGGATCTATGCGTTTTGACATTGGTGGCACAAAATATTTTGATACCACTTGCACTAATCATTTTGGTATCAATGGATCTATGCGTTTTGACATCGGTGGCACTAAATATTTTGATATCAGTGGCGCTAAGCATTTTGATATCAATGGATCTCTGCGTTTTGCCATCGGTGTCACTAAATATTTTGATATCAGTGGCGGTAAGCATTTTGATATCAATGGATCTATGAGTTGAGACATCGGTGGGACTAAAAATTTTGATATCAATTGCGATAAGATTTTGATACCAATGGATCTGTGCGTTTTGACATCGGTGGCACTAAATATTTTTATATCTGTGGCGCTAAGCATTTTGATATCAATGGATCTATGCGTTTTGACATAGGTGTCGCTAGATATTTTGATCTCATTGGCGCTAAGCATTTTGATATCCATGAATCTATGCGTTTTGACATTGGTTGCACTAAATATTTTGATATCAGTGTCGCTAAGCATGTTGATATCAATGGATCTATGCGTTTTGACATCGGTGGCACTAAATATTTGGATATCAGTGGCGAACAAGATTTTGATATCAATGGATCTATGCGTCTGCACATCGGTGGCACTAAATATTTTGATATCAGTGGCGCAAATCATTTTGATATCAATCGATCTATGCGTTTTGACGTCGGTGTCACTGAATATTTTGATATCAGTGGCGCTAAGCATTTTGATATCAATGGATCTATGCGTTTTGACATCGGTGGCACTAAATATTTTGATATCATTGGCGATAAAGATTTTGATATCAATGGTTCTATGCGTTTTGACATCGGTGGCACTAAATATTTTGATAGCAGTGGCGCTAAGCATTTTGATATCAAGGGACCTATGCGTTTAGACATCCGTGGTACTAAATATTTTGATATCAGTCGCGATAAGCATTTTTATATAAATGGATCTTTGCGTTTTGACAACGGTGGCACTAAATATTTTGATATCATTGGCGATAAAGATTTTGATATCAATGGTTCTATGCGTTTTGACGTCGGTGTCACTAAATATTTTGATATGAGTTGCGCTAAGTATTTTGATATCAATGGATCTATGCGTTTTGACATCGGTGGCAGTAAATATTTTGATATCAGTGGCCCTAAGCATTTTGATATCAAGGGATCTATGCGTTTTGACATCGGTGCCACTAAATATTTTGATATCAGTGGCGCTAATCATTTTGATATCAATGGATCTATGCGTTTTGACGTCGGTGTCACTGAATATTTTGATATCAGTAGCGCTAAGCATTTTGATATCAATGGATCTATGCGTTTTAACATCGGTGGTACTAAATATTTTGATATCAGTCGCGATAAGCATTTTGATATAAATGGATCTATGCGTTTTGACATCGGTGGCACTAAATATTTTGATATCAGTGGCGATAAAGATTTTGATATCAATGGATCTATGCGTTTTGTCATCGCTGGCACAAAATATTTTGATATCAGTGGCGCTAAGCGTTTTGATATCAATGGATCTATGCGTTTTAACATCGGTGGCACTAAATATTTTAGTATCAGTGGCGCTAATTATTTTGATATTAATGGATCTCTGCGTTTTGACATCGGTGGCACTAAATGTTTTGCTATCAGTCGCGCTACGTATTTTTATGTCAATGGATCTATTCGTTTTGACATCGGTGGCACTCAATATTTTCATATCAGTGGCCATAAATATTTTGATATCTATGGATCTATACGTTTTGACATCTGTAGCACTAAATATTTTCATATCAATGGCGCTATGTATTTTGATATCAATGGATCTATGCGTATTGACATCGGTTGCTCTAAACATTTTGATATCAGTGGCGCTATCTATTTTGATATCAATCGATCTATGCGTTTTGACAACGGTGGTACTAATTATTTTGATATCAGTGGCGATAAAGATTTTTATATCAATGCATCTATGCTTTTTGACATCGGTGGCACTAAATATTTTGATATCAGTGGCGCTCAGCATTTTGATATCAATGGATCTTTGCGTTTTGACATCGGTGGCACTAAATATTTTGATATCAGTGGCGCTAATCATTTTGATATCAGTGTATCTATGCGTTTTGACATCGGTGGCACTAAATATTTTGATATCAGTGGCGCTAAGCATTTTCATATCAATGGATATATGCGTTTTGACATCGGTGGTACTGAATATTTTGATATCAGTGGCTATAAAGATTTTTATGCCTTTTTCTACTTCTATGTGCCTTGTCTCTTCAAGTCGTTGGCGACGTTACCTCGTCACATAACTCATCATTTCTCTTCATACCACAGCTCCGCCGTGGTTCAAACAATCGTTACGATTTCTGACGATACTCAATCCTCACCAACTCTCGGATCAAGTAGCACAGCGTAAGCGGAGCAGGGTGTGCAACGGCTGTTGACCAGCGGCAGTATCGATCATCGTGGGAATTAACCCAGGAATTAACCCAGGAGTTACGTGTTATAATTTCTCCCAAACAAAGCGTCTAATTGGTTTCTCCAACTAACTTCCACTTCGAATCAATCTCGTTATCTTAGTTAACGCGAGGAAATAATTATATTATGTATTCTCAAAGTGAAGAGATGTTGAAGAATTTAGTCTTCATTTCCATGAATAAAGACCTTTTGAAAAAGATGAAGCTAGTGTTGGGTGCTGATACGTTTTATAGCAAAATGATTGATGAATTTGCCAAAAGGAAATAATGTATTGAACTAATTATTTTTAGGTTTTATTATTTTCTTAGATTACACTCGTAACCAATAATCTGCTGTTGCTAGAGTATTACGAATTAGGATTCATCGAGGGGAGCGTGGACTGTTGGTACGAGGGCATTTTCTCAAATTAAAATTACTTCATAATACATAGACAGATGGTGTGGGCTGAAAATTATCCGGGGGGAGGGGAGAAAGGGTCTACTACACCACACTATACCTTAGCGAGGGACCTGCTTCGTGGGTTGCATGCCCTGGTTTCTAAGTCACCCTTCTGATTTTACACACACACACACACACATATATATATATATATATTATATATAGTATAATTAAGTAGCAATTTTCATTTAAGCATATTTTATTGAAATGTCTATATTTTCCAATAAAGCATATATATATATATATGCGTGTGTGTGTGTTTACAATATTTTTAGAAGTGAATAAAGAAATATAAGGGAAAACACATTAACTGATAGGACAAAATGAAAGCTAGTCAAACAATAGAAAATAAAAGATAAGTGAACACGTAGATAGATAGATAGATAGATAGATAGATAGATAGATAGATAGATAGGAATGTGTGAGCCATGTTGCACAACTTAAATACATGAGTTCTTTCGCCTTTATCAATGCCACCAAATCACTGAAGGTTGAATCTTCTGATTTGACACCAACATTCAAAATATGATCAATTTTTATAAAAGAAAATTCAGCATGTAATGTTCCGCTGACATCTTAATTGAAAATTATATTCTTGGAAAAATACTTACTTTTCATCTCCTTATTCTTCATGTTGAAGGTCTTAAGCGGCCGGCATAAGGCTCCATAGACAACAATGTTTAAAAGAAATCCACTAATTAATAAAAATGTCCCTCTCATACCATAAAAGGAAATGCTTCTTTCTATCAAATAATTAAAGGAAAATGCACCAATTCCAGTTCCACTGTGAATGATTCCAGTAGCTAAAAGCCGTTTCTTCTTAAAATAAGATCCAACGATGGTGTTGCAGGAAAAATATGATATTCCAGAAAAAAAACCTAAAACAAAGATTGAAAAAGGGCGAGACAAATTAGCGGACAAGTCATTAAAATGGAAATGTTGTTATGAAAAAGATCTGGAAAATCAGACATTGTCCATTTATAAAATAAGTCAAAGGAAATTACTTTTCAAAGAAAATGAAAATGTTTCAGTTGATTAAATGAGAATTACGGTGGACCACTTAAGTGTAGCCTTATCATACGAGTCCCTGTATTACTTGAATGAGGAACAGAATTCATTCTAGGTCTGGGGATCAAGGGAAAAAGCATGTCAAGTACAGCATCATGATACGAGTCTCTTTATTGCTTGAATGAGGAACAGAATTGGTTCGTAGATTTGGGGGTGAAGGGAAAAGGCATGTCAAGTATAGCACCATGATACGATTCTCTGTATTGCTTGAATGAGGAACAGAATTCATTCGTAGATATGGTGGTCAAGGGAAAAGGCATGTCAAGTATAGCATCATGATACGAGTCTCTGTATTGCTTGAATGAGGAACAGAATTCATTCATAGATCTTGGGGGTGAAGGGAAAAGGCATGTCAAGTATAGCATCATGATACGAGTCGCTGTATTGCTTGAATGAGGAACAGAATTGATTCGTAGATCTGGGGGTGAAGGGAAAAGGCATGTCAAGTATAGCATCATGATACGAGTCTCAGTATTGCTGGAATGAAAAACAGAATTGATTTGTAGATCTGGGGGTCAAGGGAAAATGCATGTCAAGTATAGCCTCATGATACGAGTTTCTTTTTTGCTTGATTGAGGAACAGAATTGATTCATAGATCTTGGGGGTGAAGGGAAAAGGCATGTCAAGTATAGCATCATGATACGAGTCGCTGTATTGCTTGAATGAGGAACAGAATTGATTCGTAGATATGGGGGTGAAGGGAAAAGGCATGTCAAGTATAGCATCATGATACGAGTCTCAGTATTGCTGGAATGAAAAACAGAATTGATTTGTAGATCTGGGGGTCAAGGGAAAATGCATGTCAAGTATAGCCTCGTGATAAGAGTTTCTTTTTTGCTTGATTGAGGAACAGAATTGATTCGTAGGTCTGGTGGTCAAGGGAAAAGGCATGTCAATTATAGCATCATGATACGAATCTGGGTGTGAAGGGAAAAGGAATGTCAATTACAGCATCATGATATTAGTCTTTGCATTGCAGGAATGAGGAACAGAATTGATTCGTAGATATGGTGGTTAAGGGAAAAGGCATATCAAGTATAGCATCATGATACGAATCTGGGTGTGAAGGGAAAAGGAATGTCAAGTATATCATCATGATACGAGTCTCTTTATTGCTTGAATGAGGAACAGAATTCATTCGTAGATATGGTGGTCAAGGGAATAGGCATGTCAAGTATAGCATCATGATACGAGTCTCTGTATTGCTTGAATGAGGAACAGAATTCATTCGTAGATATGGTGGTCAAGGGAATAGGCATGTCAAGTATAGCATCATGATACGAGTCTCTGTATTGGTTGAATGAGGAACAGAATTCATTCATAGATCTTGGGGGTGATGGGAAAAGGCATGTCAAGTATAGCATCATGATACAAGTCGCTGTATTGCTTGAATGAGGAACAGAATTGGTTCGTAGATTTGGGGGTGAAGGGAAAAGGCATGTCAAGTATAGCACCATGATACGAGTCTCTGTATTGCTTGAATGAGGAACAGAATTCATTCGTAGATATGGGTGTCAAGGGAAAAGGCATGTCAAGTATAGCATCATGAAACGAGTCTCTGTATTGCTTGAATGAGGAACAGAATTCATTCATAGATCTTGGGGGTGAAGGGAAAAGGCATGTCAAGTATAGCATCATGATACGAATCGCTGTATTGCTTGAATGAGGAACAGAATTGATTCGTAGATCTGGGGGTGAAGGGAAAAGGCATGTCAAGTATAGCATCATGATACGAGTCTCAGTATTGCTGGAATGAAAAACAGAATTGATTTGTAGATCTGGGGGTCAAGGGAAAATGCATGTCAAGTATAGCCTCATGATAAGAGTTTCTTTTTTGCTTGATTGAGGAACAGAATTGATTCGTAGGTCTGGTGGTCAAGGGAAAAGGCATGTCAAGTATAGCATCATGATACGAATCTGTGTGTGAAGGGAAAAGGAATGTCAATTACAGCATCATGATATTAGTCTTTGTATTGCAGGAATGAGGAACAGAATTGATTCGTAGATATGGTGGTCAAGGGAAAAGGCATATCAAGTATAGCATCATGATACGAATCTGGGTGTGAAGGGAAAAGGAATGTCAAGTATATCATCATGATACGAGTCTCTTTATTGCTTGAATGAGGAACAGAATTCATTCGTAGATTTGGGGGTGAAGGGAAAAGGCATGTCAAATATAGCATCATGATACAAGTCTCTGCAGTGCTTAAATAAGGAACAGAATTCATTCGTAGATCTGGGGGTCAAGGGAAAAGGCATGTCAAATATAGCACCATGATACGAGTCGCTGTATTGCTTGAATGAGGAACAGAATTGATTTGTAGATCTGGGGGTCAAGGGAAAAGGCATGTCAAGTATATCATCATGATACGAGTCTCTTTATTGCTTGAATGAGGAACAGAATTCATTCGTAGATCTATGGGTGAAGGGAAAAGGCATATCAAGTATAGCCTCATGATACGAGTTTCTTTATTGCTTGAATGAGGAAGAGAATTCATTCGTATATCTGGGTGTGAAGGTAAAAGGCATGTCAAGTATTGCATCATGATACGAGTCTCACTATTGCTTGAATGTTGAACAGAATTTATACGTACATCTGGGGGTCAAGGGAAAACGCATGTCAAGTATAGCATCATGTTACGAGTGTCTGTATTGCTTGAATGAGGAACAGAATTCATTCGTAGATCTTGGGGTGAGCGGAAAAGGGCATGTCAAGTATAGCCTCATGATACGAGTTTCTTTTTTGCTTCAATGAGGAACAGAATTGATTCGTAGATCTGGTGGTCAAGGGAAAAGGCATGACAAGTAAAGCATCATGATACGAATCTGGGAGTGAAGGGAAAAGCAATGTCAAGTATATCATCATGATACAAGTCTCAGTATTGCTTGACTGAGGAACAGAAGTGATTCATGGATCTGGGGGTCAAGGGAAAAGGCATGTCAAGTATAGCATCAGGATACGAGTCTCTGTATTGCTTGAATGAGGAACAGAATTCATTCGTAGATCTTGGGGTCAGCGGAAAAGGGCATGACAAGTATTGCATCATGATACCAGTCTCTCGATTTTTTATATGAGAAACAGAATTCATTCGTAGATCTGGGGGTGAAGTGAAAAGGCATGTCAAGTATAGCATCATGATACGAGTCTCTTTATTGCTTGAATGAGGAATAGAATTCGTTCGTAGATCTGGTGGTCAAGGGAAAACGCATGTCAAGTATATCATCATGATACGAGTCTCAGTATTGCTTGACTGAAGAACAGAATTGATTCATGGATCTGGAGGTCAAGGGTAAAGGCATGTCAAGTATAGCCTCATGATACGTGTTTCTTTTTTGCTTGAATGAGGAACAGAATTGATTCGTAGATCTGAGGGGTGAAGGGAAAAGGCATCTCAAGTATAGCATCATGATACGAGTCTCTGTATTGCTTGAATGAGGAACAGAATTCATTCGTAGATATGGTGGTCAAGGGAAAAGGCATGTCAAGTATAGCATCATGATACGAGTCTCTGTATTGCTTGAATGAGGAATGGAATTCATTCGTAGATCTTGGGGTTGAAGGGAAAAGGCATGTCAAGTATAGCATCATGATACGAATCTCTGTATTGCTTGAATGAGGAACAGAATTGATTCTTATATCTGGGGGTGAAGTGAAGAGGCATGTCAAGTATAGTATCATGATACGAGTCTGTGTATTGCTTGAATGAGGAACAGAATTCTTTCGTAGATCTGGTGGTCAAGGGAAAACGCATTTCAAGTATATCATCATGATACGAGTCTCTGTATTGCTTGAGTGAGGAACAGAATTCATTCGTATATCTGGGGGTGAAGTCAATAGGTATGTCACGTATAGCATCATGATGCGAGTTTCTGTATTGCTTGAATGAGGAACAGAATTCATTCGTAGATCTATGGTCAAGGGAAAAGACATGTCAAGTATATCATCATCATACGAGTCTCCTTATTGCTTGAATGAGGAACAGAATTCATTTGTAGATCTGGGGGTGAAGGGAAAAGGCATGTCAAGTATAGCATCATGATACGAATCTCTGTATTGCTTGAATGATGAACAGAATTGATTTGTAGATCTGGGGGTGAAGGGAAAAGGCATGTCAAGTATAGCTTTATGATACGAGTTTCTGTATTGCTTATATTAGAAACAGAATTCAGTCATTCATTTTAGTGTCCAGGTAGTAGGTATTGTATGTATAGCCTCATTATATGCGTCTTTATATTTGCTTGCATAAAGAATAGAATTCAGTCGATTGTCAGGGAGCCACGGAAGAGATATGTTTTGTTTAACCTCATGATACACGTTTCTGTATTGATTGTATGAGAAACAGAATTAAGTTGTCGATCTGATTGTCCAGGGAAAATGCATGTTTAGTGATACCTGTCTCTGCATTGCATTTTATGAGAAACAAAATTCACTCGTGGATCTGTGTGTCCACAGAAAAGGCATGTTAAACATTTCCTCATGATAAGAATCTCTGTATTTCTTGTATTAGGAACAGAATTAAGTTGTGGGATCCAGGGTAAAGACGTGTTACGTACAGCCTCATGAAAGAGCCTCTGCGTTGCTTGTACGAGGAACAGAATTCAGTCGTCGATCGGGGTGTCCAGAGAAGAGGCATGTTACTACAGCTTCATGATACGAGCCTCTGTGTTGTTTGTATGAGGAACAGAATTCAGTCGTCGATCGTGGGGGTCTAGCAGAAAGGAGAAATTTCAATTTTGATGGCTTTCATCTGATGATCGCTTGTAACTAAACTTTCATGAATTTTCATATCACACACCAGTCCATATATTCGAGTACTTGGTATATCTGGATCAATAGTTTCTATCTATCTATCTATCTATCTATCTATCTATCTATCTATCTATCTATCTATCTATCTATCTATCTATTTTAATATATTTTATTGTTACAATTTATTAATATCTATCTATCTATTTGTTAATGCTATAAAAACGGAAATATAAATATTTTATATAAATAATAAAACAAAAATGACCATTAAGAGCAAGGATAATGAAAGAAGTCGACGTGAAGAGCTGAATCGAAACATAAAATCAATAAAATAACCAAGAAATCGTTACCCGATTTTCGAACCTCGTTCTTCTGACCAATCCTGGACAAACGTAAAATGTGCACATCGTCTTAAAAAAGAAAACAATAAAGAACACTCAGGAAATCAGTAAAAGGGGAAATACATAATCACTCTCCGATTACATGAAGTCCTAGCAGCCATTCCTTCTGCTTACATTTATCATCTCTCAGTTGCATCTTTGTCTTCGGACCGAGTGTGACTCAGTTGTGGCTCTGTCCGCGAACAGAGATGTAGTTAGGAAATGATAAATCGTTACCTACACATCCTTCCTATGTAAGCAGAAGTGCCCGGTCCCAGAGAATACTCTGCACCCAACTCCATTGAACTAGAAAGTGGAGAGCGCTAGTCGCTTCCGAGGTCAACGCAATCGACGGTTGCTGAGGCTGGGCAATTTTTCTCCTTTGTCCGGGTTTACGCGTCTGGAAACCCCAATTTAAACCCGACTTTATGTCATATCCCACCTCAATAGGGAGACAAGGCTAAATACCAACAAAGGGAAGAATGCCTAGACATATTATATTGTTTCTAATATTTTAAAATGTTTATCTGTGGACGCTCTGCAGATTAAGTTGGCGATATCTGGTAAACAAAATAGCACAGACGGGATTATTTATTAAGTGCTAAAGAATCACCGAACCGGAAGTATTAAGAAAATTATCGCTTCTCCCAGGCTGCATTTTACTTTCCGATGAGCGAGGACCGACAACGGGTTTACCTCTTCGTTTTTTTATTGTTGTCATTGCTTAGATTCAAATATTTTCGATACATCTATTTTCGATTCAACTTTTCGACACATATCTTTTTGGTTCACAGCTTTTAAATCCGTCTCATTTCATTTCACCTCTTTTCGATCTGCCTTTATAATTTCATTATCGTTGCACTGCATCACCGAGTTTGATTTTTCTATATATAAGATATCCGTTTTGCTAGCATTAATTACCATCATAGACAATCTATCTATCTATCTATCTATCTATCTATCTATCTATCTATCTATCTATCTATCTATCTATCTATCTATCTATCAGTAAGTTCATATCTATATATATATCAGTCTATTCATATCTATCTGTCTAGCTAGCTAGTTAGCTATCTAAGTAACTAATACCTTCAATATGTTTTCGTCAAAATCAAGATTCAAACTTATTAAGGAAATGATTTCAGCCATGCGAAATATCATCTTTCCCGTGAACCTATTTGTCTCCGATAGATACAGCAGTAAAAAGTTCTGCTCGCTTCAACCGTCTCCCTTGTCTTCCACAATGTATCACTCAAAATCCACTTGGAAATGACTCACTGAATCGAGCAATTTTAACCTTGTATCAACTGAGAAGTATTTATGTACACTTAATTCCAGACGAATCGAAATGGCAGGAGGCAGAATCATTCCGATGGAGACTACAGCAAAATGTCTGCTCACGTGAACCTTATCACTTGTCTTCCAGAATGTATCACCCAAAATCCATTTCGAATTGACTCACTAAATTGTGCATTTTTAACAGTACTTCAACTGAGAAGTATTTATATACACTCTTTCAGTCGAATCGAAATGGCAGGAGGCAGAATCACTCCGATGGATACTGAAACATTAAACCACAAAGACATGACAGTCCCTTCAGACTATATTATATCTTTGATTGTCTTCAAAAAAACTATCAAAATAAAAGGTCTTTGTAATTGAAATCACAAAAATGTGTCGCATGAGGATATCAACAATTCCATTTGTAGTTGGATGTCACGGATTGATTGGAAAATGTGCCAATAAACCCATTGAAGGGATTCCTGATATCCCATGCCTTAATGTAATACAAAAAAGTATTCTCACAAGTACAGGCCACACCACAGGGGCTTTATCTCTGTAAAATGGGATTTTTTTCAAAAAGATTTTGCTCGGTGGAAAATGTCATGATTACAATTAATAACTAAGGCTACAGATTTATTGATTCCTTCCTCGTATATTATAATAGAAAATCATTATATGTTGATACGTTTCCACATGTATGCAGATAAGTATATAAAACAGAAATATTTGTAATTCTACATGCAATATATTTAGATTCCCGTTTAGACTTGAAAATATGTTATATATCAGGAGAAATGATCTCTTCCTGGCGGAACACAATCTTTCTCTCAATTGAACGTATTTGTGAACTTCTGCTTACTTGGACCGTATACCTTTTCTTTCACCACTTCCACTTGTCTGAATCGAGCATTTTTAACTTAACTGAGAATCACTTAAATACAGATACAGAAAAATTGCAAGTGTTCAGACAAAAAAAGTTAAATCACCAACCATATAATGATTGCATGTATAGAATAAGGTCAAATGGCGTAATAAATGCATTTGACTGAATAGGAACCGTTCTTCACTGGGAACGGTGCAAGGAATTTGGATTGCTTTTGTAGGAAAATGATGATTGCACAAACCAAAGAAATACCAAGATAAAATAAAAATTATTTCGTAGAAATAAGAAGCATATCCTTCTTCTTCTTCTTCTTCTTCTTCTTCTTCTTCTTCTTCTTCTTCTTCTTTCGTACTTTAGCAAACGCATGAAATGTAATCATTCAATTAGTAATAATAATAATAATACCATTTTTTAAAATCCTCAAGAAAACTGAGGAAAGTGCTGGTGTATTAAGAAAGAGTTACTTTCACTCTGTCCACGTCGAATCTTTATTTGATACGGCATAATAATGAGAGAAGAATAAGAAGAATTTACATTTACATTATAAACAGAATCCATTCTTACCCGAGATAATTCCATACGTCACATAAAGAACATCAACTTGTTCAACAAAAAAACTTGCAAAGGTTGCCACAGCAGAAACGAATCCTCCGCAAATGATAACTTGGCGATGGCTTGCATTAAACATCATTAGAAACAACACAAATGGACCTGGTAAAAAAGAAAAAATATTCAAGTCAAGAACAAATGCGTCTCAAAATGATACAAGTCTTTTATACAGGGTGTCCATAAAGTTCGTGTGCACTTTAAAACATTTATAACTCAATTTGAATTTGCGATAGAAATAATCTGTAAAGATTTTTATAAAGTTTAATGTATCTAGTTTTAAGTATAGCTAAAATAACTAATGTGATTTCAGGCATTACTGTAAATCAGTTGCAAATGTTTTCCGTGAACTGCAAAATCGTATTACCCTTTGTATTGCTAATGATGGAGAACATTTGGAAACTTAAATAAAATTTCAATAAAACCTTGAAAAATATAGATTTACTTCTTTCTAATCCTTTTTACAAATTATTTCTATCGCAAATACAAATAAAGTTATAAATTTTTAAAAGTTCACACGAACATGGACACCCCGTACTTGCATCAATTAGGAAACTTACCAACACATAACTGAATTCCACCAAAAATAGAACTGACCATGGCTATTTTCGAAATGCTGTCGTCATAAATGACAGTCAGTCCAAGGACTAGAATACCATTTGAGGAAATCAATCCGAAAATTGTAATATTCGCCATGAATCCAGCAAAGCAAACGACCCAACCCCAACCGCCATCCGGAATGTGTAGGGAGTCTTCAGCATCAGGGTCTGTTTTTGGTTCCACTTCGTTTGTTTGTCTTTCAATGATACTTGGATCTGTCTCTTCCATTCTGAAAAAGGATTGTTAGATTTAATGTTTTATCAGTTTAAATTTCCTCATCATTTACACTTAATGAAATGATCAAATGCTTCACAAGTGATTCGAATGGCGGTGAAAATACGTAAATTTGTCACGCATGCACACACACACACATATATATATATATATGTGTGTGTGTGTGTGTGTGTGTGTTTGTGTGTGTGTATGCATACATATATAGACACATGCACGTGCGCACACACGCGCGCACATATACACACAGGTATATTAATATGCATATTTTGTCATAATTATGTGAACAGAATTTTTCCTTCAAGTGCGTAATTTTGGGGAAAATAAAAACAGGAACATTGCACAAGAAGTAAAAAAAATTCTATTTTGAATTTCGTGATACTTTGTAATTCTGAATGCGAAATTTAGGGAAAGTTTGTTTTTTTTTCTTTTAAAAATTCAATTCTTAATTTTTTTTAAAATGTGATCTTTTAAAGTTTCCTTGCGAATCTATCCAAATCTGATAGTTAAGTTGGATTCGCACCGGTTAAAATTACCTTTGTACTCTTAGCCATTAGAAAACAGCTTTATGAGTCGGCAGAAACTTGAGACATATTTAAATTCAAATCTAATTAAATAAATTAATTAAATATATTAGAGCTTTTAATTCAAATACTTCTAAACTCTTCTAATTCAAACTTGAAAGGATTCATCCGACAACATCCGTAAAGGTTGCTATAGTTTGAAAAGAAGCGCTTTTTGTTAGGTTTCTTGACCAACAGAACGCTTCATTTCAGCCCTTAAAAACAGCTATCTGATCGTACTAACGCTTATATAAGGAATGATGTTCATTAACTTTATCAGAGTCGAGTTCGTTGTTCGTCTTTCCCGCATTGTATGAATCATAAAGATGCAGAAAAATATAAACACTATTTCATCGAAAGCTGTTCATACCAAAAGAGTCAACCGATCCGGTAGACGGACAGCTGTGTACTGGACGTTTGCGTCCAGCACAATTATGTACCAAACAATTGCGTCGTTGGATGTTTTCGTCCATAGACAAATGCGTCCCTGGATAATTGTGTACCTCTGATAATTTTTTGAAGTTAACATTTTTAAAGGGTTGTTTAATATAGACATTTGCACACCAATACCTTTAATTACTCTAAACAAGCAGAAAGGTAGTACAATAAATAAAAAAATATATTCTGCATTTTATAGATTATATTTTATTTGGAACCCATGGCTAAGTTCCAAAAATCAAACATTGGTAGGAAAATATTTGTGAACGAGAAAAATTACAGCTACCACCATTATAAGAAAAACGCCGATGAAACGAAAATATACTAGCGATGTGTAGAGCGATCTTGCAACATGTGAATCTGTCTTTGTATTATAAAGAAAAATAAACTGTTAATTTTTTTACTTCATTATTTTTACACTTTTTTAAAAATATGATTACTATTTATAGTAATTTCACGGGAAAGCATTTGTCTAGGGACGCAATTATCCTGGGACGCAAATGCCCAGGGATGCATTTGACTAGGGACGCAATTATCCAGGGACGCAAAATGTCCAGGGATGAATTTGTATAGGGACGCAAATGTCCAGGGACGCAATTATCCAGGGACGCAAATGCCCAGGGACGCATTTGTCTTGGGACGCAATTATCCAGGGACGCAAATGTCCAGCGACGAATTTGTATAGGGACGCAAATGTCCAGGGACGTATTTTTCTAGGGACGCAATTATCCTTGGGACGAAAATGTCCAGGGACGAATTTGTCTAAGGACGCAATTATCCAGGGACGCAAATGCCCAGGGTTGCATTTGTCTAGGGGCGCAAATGACCAGGGACGCATTTGTCTGGGGATGCAATTGTCCAGCGAAGGTAATGCCCAGGGACGCATTTGTCTAGAGACGCAATTATTCGGGGACGCAAATGCCCAGGGACGCATTTGTCTAGGGACGCAAATGTCCAGGGACGCATTTGTCTACGGACTGAAATGTCCAGGGACGCATTTCTCTGGGGACACAAATATCCACGAAGGCATTTGTCTTGGGACGCATTTGTCTAGGGACGAAATTATCTAGGGACACATATGTCCAGGGACGCAAATGTCCAGGGACGGAAATGTCCAGGGACGCATTTGTCTGGGGACGCAAATGTCTGGTGACGCAAATGTCGAGGAACGCATTTGTCTAGGTCGCAAATGTCCTGGGACTCATTTTTCTATGGACGCATATGACCAGGGACGCATTTTTTCAAGACACGCATTTGTCTAGGGACGCAATTATCGAGGGACGCAAATGTTTAGGGACGCATTTGTCTAGGGATGCAAATGTCCTGGGACGCATTTGTCTAGGGACGCAAATGTCCAGGGACGAATTTGTCTGGGGACGCAATTATCCAGGGTCGCAAATGCCCAGGGACACATTTGTCTAATGACGCAATTATCCAGGGATGCAAATGCCCAGGGACACATTTGTCTAGTGACGCAAATGTCCAGGGACGCATTTGTCTAGGGACGCAATTATCCACGGACGCAATTGTCCTGGAACGAATTTGTCTAAGGACGCAATTATCCAGAGACACAATTGCCCAGTGATGCATTTGTCTAGTGATGCAAAAGTCCAGGGACGGATTTGTCTGGGGACGCAATTATCCTGGGACGCAAATGCCAGGGACGCATTTGTCTAGGGACGCAATTATCCATGGACGCAAATGCCCAGCGACGCACATGTCTAGGTACGAATTTGTCTAGGGACGCAATTATCCAGGGACTCAAATGTCCTGGGAAAATTTGTATAGGGACGCAATTATCCAGGGACGCATTTGTCTAGGGACGCAATTATCCAGAGACGCAAATGTTCAGGGACGAATTTGTCTAAGGACGCATTTATCCAGGGACGCAAATGCCCAGGGATTCATTTGTCTAGGGACACAATTATCCAGGGATGCGAATGCCCAGGGACGCAAATGCCCAGGGACGCATTTGCATAGGGACGCAAATTTCCAGGGACGCAATTATCCAGGGACGCAAATGCCCAGGAACGCATTTGTCTAGGGACGCTATTATCCAGGGACTCAAATGTCCAGCGACGAGTTTGTATATCGACGCAAGTGTCCAGGGACGTATTTGTCTAGGGACGCAATTATCCAGGGACGCAAATGTCCAGGGACGAATTTGTCTAAGGACGCAATTATCCAGTGACGCAAATGCCTAGGGACGCATTTGTCTAGGGACGCAATTGCCCAGGGACGCATTTGTCTGGGGACGCAATTATCTAGGGACGAATTTGTCTGGGGATGCAATTATCCAGCGAGGCAAATGTCCAGGGACGCATTTGTCTAGGGACTCAAATGTCCAGGGACGCATTTGTCTGGGAACGCAAATGTCCACGAACGCATTTGTCTTGGGATGCATTTGTCCAGGGACGCATTTATCTAGGGACACATATGTCAAGGGACGCAAATGTCCAGGGACGCAAATGTCCAGGGGCGCATTTGTCTGGGGACGCAAATGTCTGGGGACGCAAATGTCCAGGGACGCAAATGTCCAGGGACGCATTTGTCTGGGGACGCAAATGTCCAGGAACGCATTTGTCTAGGTCGCAAATGTCCTGGGTGGCATTTTTCTATAGACGCAAATGTTCAGGGACGCAGTTTTTCAAGGGACGCAAATGTCCAGTGACGCATTTGTCTAGGGACGCAATTGTCCAGGGACGCAAATGTTTAGTGCCACATTTGTCTAAGGACGCAAATGTCCTGGGACACATTTGTCTAGGGTCGCAATTGTCCAGGGACGCATTTGTCTGGGGACGCAATTATCCAGGGTCGCAAATGCCCAGGGACGCATTTGTCTAATGACGCATATTATCCAGGGACGCATTTGTCTAGGGACGCAAATGTCCAGGGACGCAATTATCCAGGGACGCAAATGCCCAGGGACGCATTTGACTAGGGACGCAATTATCCAGGGACGCAAATGTCCTGGGACAAATTTGTATAAGGACACAAATGTCCAGGGACGTATTTGTCTAGGGACGCAATTATCCAGGGACGCAAATGTCCAGGGACGAATTTGTCTGAGTACGCATTTATCGAGGGACGCAAATGCCCGGGGATTCATTTGTCTAGGGACACAATTATGCAGGGATGCGAATGCCCAGGGACGCAAATGCCCAGGGACGCATTTGCATAGGGACGCAAATGTCCAGGGACGCAATTATCCAGGGACGCAAATGCCCAGGAACGCATTTGTCTAGGGACGCAATTATCCAGGGACTCAAATGTCCAGCGACGAGTTTGTATATGAACGCAAGTGTCCAGGGACGTATTTGTCTAGGGACGCAATTATCCAGGGACGCAAATGTCCAGGGACGAATTTGTCTAAGGACGCACTTATCCAGTGGCGCAAATGCCTAGGGACGCATTTGTCTAGGGACGCAATTGCCCAGGGACGCATTTGTCTGGGGACGCAATTATCCAGGGATGCAAATGCCCAGGGACGCATTTGTCTAGGGACGCAAATGTCCAGGGACGCATTTGTCTGGGGACGCAATTATCCAGGGTCGCAAATGCCCAGGGACGCATTTGTCTAATGACGCAATTATCCAGGGACGCATTTGTCTAGGGACGCAAATGTCCAGGGACGCAATTATCCAGGGACGCAAATGCCCAGGGACGCATTTGACTAGGGACGCAATTATCCAGGGACGCAAATGCCCAGGGACGCATTTGACTAGGGACGCAATTATCCAGGGACGCAAATGTCCTGGGACAAATTTGTATAAGGACGCAAATGTCCAGGGACGTATTTGTCTAGGGACGCAATTATCCAGGGACGCAAATGTCCAGGGACGAATTTGTCTGAGTACGCATTTATCGAGGGACGCAAATGCCCAGGGATTCATTTGTCTAGAGACACATTTATCACGGGATGCAAATGCCCAGGGACGCAAATGCCCAGGGACGCAAATGACCAGGAACGCATTTGTCTAGGGACGCAATTATCCAGGGACTCAAATGTCCAGCGACGAGTTTGTATAGGGACGAAATTATCTAGGGACACATATGTCCAGGGACGCAAATGTCCAGGGACGGAAATGTCCAGGGACGCATTTGTCTGGGGACGCAAATGTCTGGTGACGCAAATGTCGAGGAACGCATTTGTCTAGGTCGCAAATGTCCTGGGACTCATTTTTCTATGGACGCATATGACCAGGGACGCATTTTTTCAAGACACGCATTTGTCTAGGGACGCAATTATCGAGGGACGCAAATGTTTAGGGACGCATTTGTCTAGGGATGCAAATGTCCTGGGACGCATTTGTCTAGGGACGCAAATGTCCAGGGACGAATTTGTCTGGGGACGCAATTATCCAGGGTCGCAAATGCCCAGGGACACATTTGTCTAATGACGCAATTATCCAGGGACGCAAATGCCCAGGGACACATTTGTCTAGTGACGCAAATGTCCAGGGACGCATTTGTCTAGGGACGCAATTATCCACGGACGCAATTGTCCTGGAACGAATTTGTCTAAGGACGCAATTATCCAGAGACACAATTGCCCAGTGATGCATTTGTCTAGTGATGCAAAAGTCCAGGGACGGATTTGTCTGGGGACGCAATTATCCTGGGACGCAAATGCCAGGGACGCATTTGTCTAGGGACGCAATTATCCATGGACGCAAATGCCCAGCGACGCACATGTCTAGGTACGAATTTGTCTAGGGACGCAATTATCCAGGGACTCAAATGTCCTGGGAAAATTTGTATAGGGACGCAATTATCCAGGGACGCATTTGTCTAGGGACGCAATTATCCAGAGACGCAAATGTTCAGGGACGAATTTGTCTAAGGACGCATTTATCCAGGGACGCAAATGCCCAGGGATTCATTTGTCTAGGGACACAATTATCCAGGGATGCGAATGCCCAGGGACGCAAATGCCCAGGGACGCATTTGCATAGGGACGCAAATTTCCAGGGACGCAATTATCCAGGGACGCAAATGCCCAGGAACGCATTTGTCTAGGGACGCTATTATCCAGGGACTCAAATGTCCAGCGACGAGTTTGTATATCGACGCAAGTGTCCAGGGACGTATTTGTCTAGGGACGCAATTATCCAGGGACGCAAATGTCCAGGGACGAATTTGTCTAAGGACGCAATTATCCAGTGACGCAAATGCCTAGGGACGCATTTGTCTAGGGACGCAATTGCCCAGGGACGCATTTGTCTGGGGACGCAATTATCTAGGGACGAATTTGTCTGGGGATGCAATTATCCAGCGAGGCAAATGCCCAGGGACGCATTTGTCTAGGGACTCAAATGTCCAGGGACGCATTTGTCTGGGAACGCAAATGTCCACGAACGCATTTGTCTTGGGATGCATTTGTCCAGGGACGCATTTATCTAGGGACACATATGTCAAGGGACGCAAATGTCCAGGGACGCAAATGTCCAGGGGCGCATTTGTCTGGGGACGCAAATGTCTGGGGACGCAAATGTCCAGGGACGCAAATGTCCAGGGACGCATTTGTCTGGGGACGCAAATGTCCAGGAACGCATTTGTCTAGGTCGCAAATGTCCTGGGTGGCATTTTTCTATAGACGCAAATGTTCAGGGACGCAGTTTTTCAAGGGACGCAAATGTCCAGTGACGCATTTGTCTAGGGACGCAATTGTCCAGGGACGCAAATGTTTAGTGCCACATTTGTCTAAGGACGCAAATGTCCTGGGACACATTTGTCTAGGGTCGCAATTGTCCAGGGACGCATTTGTCTGGGGACGCAATTATCCAGGGTCGCAAATGCCCAGGGACGCATTTGTCTAATGACGCATATTATCCAGGGACGCATTTGTCTAGGGACGCAAATGTCCAGGGACGCAATTATCCAGGGACGCAAATGCCCAGGGACGCATTTGACTAGGGACGCAATTATCCAGGGACGCAAATGTCCTGGGACAAATTTGTATAAGGACGCAAATGTCCAGGGACGTATTTGTCTAGGGACGCAATTATCCAGGGACGCAAATGTCCAGGGACGAATTTGTCTGAGTACGCATTTATCGAGGGACGCAAATGCCCGGGGATTCATTTGTCTAGGGACACAATTATGCAGGGATGCGAATGCCCAGGGACGCAAATGCCCAGGGACGCATTTGCATAGGGACGCAAATGTCCAGGGACGCAATTATCCAGGGACGCAAATGCCCAGGAACGCATTTGTCTAGGGACGCAATTATCCAGGGACTCAAATGTCCAGCGACGAGTTTGTATATGAACGCAAGTGTCCAGGGACGTATTTGTCTAGGGACGCAATTATCCAGGGACGCAAATGTCCAGGGACGAATTTGTCTAAGGACGCACTTATCCAGTGGCGCAAATGCCTAGGGACGCATTTGTCTAGGGACGCAATTGCCCAGGGACGCATTTGTCTGGGGACGCAATTATCCAGGGATGCAAATGCCCAGGGACGCATTTGTCTAGGGACGCAAATGTCCAGGGACGCATTTGTCTGGGGACGCAATTATCCAGGGTCGCAAATGCCCAGGGACGCATTTGTCTAATGACGCAATTATCCAGGGACGCATTTGTCTAGGGACGCAAATGTCCAGGGACGCAATTATCCAGGGACGCAAATGCCCAGGGACGCATTTGACTAGGGACGCAATTATCCAGGGACGCAAATGCCCAGGGACGCATTTGACTAGGGACGCAATTATCCAGGGACGCAAATGTCCTGGGACAAATTTGTATAAGGACGCAAATGTCCAGGGACGTATTTGTCTAGGGACGCAATTATCCAGGGACGCAAATGTCCAGGGACGAATTTGTCTGAGTACGCATTTATCGAGGGACGCAAATGCCCAGGGATTCATTTGTCTAGAGACACATTTATCACGGGATGCAAATGCCCAGGGACGCAAATGCCCAGGGACGCAAATGACCAGGAACGCATTTGTCTAGGGACGCAATTATCCAGGGACTCAAATGTCCAGCGACGAGTTTGTATAGGGACGGAAGTGTCCAGGGACTAATTTGTCTAAGGACGCAATTACCAAAGGGCGCAAATGGCCAGGGACGCATTTGTCTAGGGACGCAATTATCCAGTGACGCAAATGCCTAGGGTTGCATTTGTCTAGGGACGCAAATGTCCAGGGACGCATTTGTCTGGGGATGCAATTATCCAGCGACGCAAATGCCCAGTGACGTTTTTGTCTAGGGACGCAATTATTCATGGACGCAAATGCCCAGGGACGCATTTGTCTAGGGACGCAAATGTCCAGGGACGCATTTTTCTAGGGACGCAATTATCCAGGGACGCAAATGTCCAGGGACGGATTTGTCTGGGGACGCAATTATCCAAGAACGCAAATGCCCAGCGACGCACATGTCTAGGTACGAATTTGTCTAAGGACGCAATTATCCAGGGACGCAAATGCACACGAACGCATTTGTCTAGGGACGCAATTGTCCAGGGACGCAAATGTTTAGGGCCACATTTGTCTAAGGACGCAAATGTCCTGGGGCGCATTTGTCTAGGGCCGCAAATGTCCAGCGACGCATTTGTCTGGGGACGCAATTATCCAGGGTCGCAAATGCCCAGGGACGCATTTGTCTAATGACGCAATTATCCAGGGACTCATTTGTCTAGGGACGCAATTATCCAGGGATCAAATGTCCTGGGACAAATTTGTATAGGGACGCAAATGTCCAGGGACACATTTGTCTAGGGACGCAATTATCCAGAAACGCAAATGTTCAGGGACGAATTTGTCTAAGGACGCATTTATCCAGAGACGCAAATGCCGAGGGATTCATTTGTCTAGGGACACAATTATCCAGGGATGCGAATGCCCAGGGACGCAAATGCCCAGGGACGCATTTGCATAGGGACGCAAATGTCCAGGGACGCAATTATCCAGGGACGCAAATGCCCAGCGACGACTTTGTATATGGACGCAAGTGTCCAGGGACGTATTTGTCTAGGGACGCAAATGTCCAGGGACGCATTTGTCTAGGGACTCAAATGTCCAGGGACGCATTTGTCTGGGAACGCAAATGTCCACGAACGCATTTGTCTTGGGATGCATTTATCTAGGGGCACATATGTCAAGGGACGCAAATGTCCAGGGACGCAAATGTACAGGGGCGCATTTGTCTGGGGACGCAAATGTCTGGGGACGCAAATGTCCAGGGACGCAAATGTCCAGGGACGCATTTGTCTGGGGACGCAAATGTCCAGGAACGCATTTGTCTAGGTCGCAAATGTCCTGGGTGGCATTTTTCTATGGACGCAAATGTTCATGGACGTATTTGTCTAGGGATGCAATTATCCAGGGACGCAAATGTCCAGGGACGAATTTGTCTAAGGACGCACTTATCCAGTGACGCAAATGTCTAGGGACGCATTTGTCTAGGGACGCAATTGCCCAGGGACGCATTTGTCTGGGGACGCAATTATCCAGGGATGCAAATGCCTAGGGACGCATTTGTCTAGGGACGCAAATGTCCAGGGACGCATTTTTCTAGGGACGCAATTATCCAGGGACGAATTTGTCTGGGGATGCAATTATCCAGCGAGGCAAATGCCCAGGGACGCATTTGTGTAGGGACGCAAATGCCCAGGGACGCATTTGTCTAGGGACTCAAATGTCCAGGGACGCATTTGTCTGGGAACGCAAATGTCCACGAACGCATTTGTCTTGGGATGCATTTGTCCAGGGACGCATTTATCTAGGGACACATATGTCAAGGGACGCTAATGTCCAGGGACGCAAATGTCCAGGGGCGCATTTGTCTGGGGACGCAATTGTCCAGGGACGCAAATGTTTAGGGCCACATTTGTCTAAGGACGCAAATGTCCTGGGACGCATTTGTCTAGGGCCGCAAATGTCCAGGGACGCATTTGTCTGGGGACGCAATTATCCAGGGTCGCAAATGCCCAGGGACGCATTTGTCTAATGACGCATATTATCCAGGGACGCAAATGTCCAGGGACGCAATTATCCAGGGACGCAAATGCCCAGTGACGCATTTGACTAGGGACGCAATTATCCAGGGACGCAAATGCACAGGGACGCATTTGACTAGGGACGCAATTATCCAGGGACGCAAATGTCCTGGGACAAATTTGTATAAGGACGCAAATGTCCAGGGACGTATTTGTCTAGGGACGCAATTATCCAGGGACGCAAATGTCCAGGGACGAATTTGTCTAAGTACGCATTTATCGAGGGACGCAAATGCCCAGGGATTCATTTGTCTAGGGACACATTTATCCCGGGACGCAAATGCCCAGGGACGCAAATGCCCAGTAACGCATTTGTCTAGGGACGCAATTATCCAGGGACTCAAATGTCCAGCGACGAGTTTGTATAGGGACGAAAGTGTCCAAGGACGAATTTGTCTAAGGACGCAAATGGCCAGGGACGCAATTTTCTAGGGACGCAATTGTCCAGGGACGCAATTGTCCAGGGACGCATTTGTCTGGGGACGCAATTATCCAGGGACGCAAATGCCTAGGGACGCATTTGTCTAGGGACGCAAATGTCCAGGGACGCATTTTTCTAGGGACGCAATTATCCAGGGACGGAAATGTCCAGGGACGAATTTGTCTAAGTACGCAATTATCCAGGGATGCAAATGCCCAGGGACGCATTTGTCTAGGGATGAAAATGTCCAGGGACGCATTTTTCTAGGGACGCAATTATCCAGGGACGGAAATGTCCAGGGACGAATTTGTCTAAGTACGCAATTATCCAGGGATGCAAATGCCCAGGGACGCATTTGTCTAGGGACGTATTTGTTCAGGGACGCATTTATCTAGGGACACATATGTCCAGGGACGCAAATGTCCAGGGACGCAAATGTCCAGGGACACATTTGTCTGGGGACGCAAATGTCGAGGAACGCATTTGTCTAGGTCGCAAATGTCCTGGGACGCATTTGTCTAGGGACGCAAAAGTCCAGGGACGCATTTTTTCTAGGGACGCAAATGTTCAGGGACGCATTTGTCTAGGGACGCAATTATCTAGGGACGCAAATGTTTAGGGACGCATTTGTCTGGGGATGCAAATGTCCAGGGACGCATTTGTCTAGGGATGAAAATGTCCAGGGAAGGGACCCATTTTATATGGCACTCTGTTGTCCTGTACGCAAACATCCAGTATGCATTTTATCTTTTGTTCTGGGTGATCGGATGTTTTTCTCGCATTTCACCACTGTAAATCATTTCTCAAATAAGCACTAAATATATACTTCACCACTGTGAATCTTTTCTCAAATAAGCATGATAGAATAAATGTTGATTAGTAGAAAACTGCGTTTCGAATTGGTTCACCATCACATCTACGTATTATGATATTTGGAAAGTGATTACGTATTTTACGTCTACAAATTATGAATAATAGCAGTACAATGGTTTAATGGTAGGACACTGTGTTGTGAATTAGTTCATCATATTTCCTTATAGAATTTTCAGAAAAATAATTAGGTATTTCTTCGTGCCACTCAACGAGGGTAGAGACTAATTTTTGAATGGAAGGAATCTGAGTTAAAATAAGTTTATCATCTCTTACATTAGTGTGTTCGGAAAATAATAGACTTATTTAGGAGACATGAACAGTAATGCGAAGCCACGTGTGTTTTGACAAAGTAGCAGAAATTATGATAGAAGAAGAAAATTTGTAAATGAAAGTGAACTCAACCCTGAATGGGAAGAGACATGAGTTGAAAACAATGGAAGATGAACTTTGATATAAATAAATATAATCACAGCAATCTCTACTTTTTATTTGCATGAAATTATATTTTCTTTTATGTTGAGTTCTATAAACTATAATCATCCATACAAAAATCTGTAGGAAAGCGAAAACATTTTTTATGAAAATAAGTGTTAAGACCTTTCTGATGCACTCCCAACTTCGCTGAGCTAATCATGCTGCAAGATCGAGTGAATATATTCAGTAACCGCCCCACCCTGTCGGATGTGGCACACGATGAGTGTATTGTGGCGTATCCGAGCCCGTATGCTTGGGCAAAATTTCCCCGTAGACCCCGTAAAAAACGGGGTCGGGTAGCTGTCTACCACTCCAGACGAAACTCTGCCCTTCGGCATAGCCTCGTCTGGGTTCCTCTAAAGCCGGAGGCAGAAAGTTTGACAAGCACACTTGGAAGTGAATCGCAAGTAGTGAAGACAGAATACCTAACGTTCTCATGTATATATAGCTTGACAGTGGACAAAGGAGTGTTGAACAACCGTGGCTCAGATATAAAGACAAGCTAAAGTGTAACCTCTCAGCAGTCAATGTGCTTCATAGTAACTTCGAGCGGGTTGCCCTGGATAGAAATAACTGGAGATATATGTGCCATTGTAGTATCAGAAATTTTGAAATCCGTCCTATTGAGCGGCTATGGGACGAATGGCAACAGCGAAAAACATTAGCAAATATTCCTGTTATTATGTCCCGAGATCGTCGCTGTAATACAATATGTGGACTTGTATGCAGTTCACTAGCGGGACTGAAGTGTCGTATACAGCACAAAACATAAGAACTGAATGAGGTTGTTGGATTTTTTCTATCTGATAATGATATGCATCAAGGGAGAGAAAAAGAGAGTGTACATTGTGTTAATTGGGTGATCGGTTCATCGGGACATCATTACATTTGGTACCAAACTTGAAAAATTTAAAATAAATCAATAATATATGCAATAATGTCCTTTGCTTATTTTAGTCAGGAAGTTTTTTATTAGTCCATCGTAAATAAATGAATATAAATTTTCATCTCACTCATGACTTAGTTTCATTAAAGCAGAATTATGCAACTGCTGTGAGTATTACTTTAGAGTACAGATACAATTATATATACAATTATAAATTATTGCTTTGGATTACATCATCGTGTTTTCTAGGATGCTATGTAAGGTATTCTTCACTTAATATCTACGCATAATTTGGACACATGAAGTCGTTTAATTGACAACAGTCTACAGTTTAACGACTTCCAATCGATCAAGTTTACAATAATTCTAGACTTATTTATCAACACTAGTGTCAAAATAGGATTAGATATTGAATATAAACAAGAAAGTAAGACTGAAAACAACAAACTTGAGTAAACATTAAATCCCAACAACGAAATAAAAATAGGAAAAATGAATATAAAAATGAAGTCATTTTACTTACAAGGCAGGTGAATGTGTGTTAAACTCCCAGTGAAAATGTTGTCCTTTTTAGATTCTAATTTGAGAGGTAATTTATTTAAATCGAAAACGAATGTTAATCCGTGGAATTAGTATGTGTTTTGCAATCCTAAAATATACAGGTGTTGTCTTTTTTAAGCAGTTATGTAAATAAACATAAACACACTCACTTTGGATGTGCAAACAACCTGCTTTTAGAACAGAGCAACTGAAGTGGAAGCGATATCACTGCATTACGGTTCAGCAAATATTTATGTCGACATTAAGAAAGCAAAGAAAGTTTTCTCTTCATGCGTGTCACTATTGATGACTTCCTAATTAAATTCATTCAATATATGCCATGCACTCTTAAGCGACCATGTCTCTTTTCGATTCACGATTAACTTGACAAAGGAATTCCCACAGGAGGCCGCCGTTACTTTCCGATTGCCATTAGTTGGCTATAGAAACAAATCTCTCCCATTATTTACCTCATAGCTGGGAGGAGAAGGGATGGATTAATACCATACTCAAGGCTATTTGCCTGTAGATTAATGTAACAAACTCGACTAGTACTCGAACTCGGCCCTCCGATTTCTCATTAAAAGCCATTATCCATTATACCATCCAAGCTTACAGCACGTGGTTGTCCCAAGCGGTCAACCCTCTAGGTACTGACCTGTATCAACGTTGCTGAAGTTCGGTGACCTGACTAGAACCGATGTTTCAACATGATATGACCGTAATCATATCTAAAATAAAAACGGAATTTTAATTCTGTTGAAAATTAAAAACGGAATTTTAGTTGAAAAGAGATCTTTCTTTCAATTTATTTAACTATAATTTCTAAAAGTGATAATTCATTTATTGTGACGATATTTTCTATATAAAAATTCCTTTATTTACAGAGAAAAATGCTCAACAATGGAGACAGAGTGTTTGGAGATATAAACAGTGGGAATATAGAAATCAACACTGCATGGAGAGTTCCTGTCTCACGTCATAAGTTTGTTTAAAGATCAAGTATTTCACACCTTTGTTAACGTTTTACTTATTTACTAGTTTCTGTATTTCGTACCATTTTCCTGGTTTCCAACACATATTTAAATAAAAATTGTTCAATATTTGACTACTTTCAGATTTCATAAACCATTATCTAAGCCTCTCGTTTTTGAGCAATGTCATTTTCATCATTTAAAAAATAACGCGTCTTCACGTGGCAGCACGTATTATGTCTTTTAATGAAATATAGGGTACGATGGATAAATTGTCGTCTAGATTACACAAAAATGAAAATTATACTGACATCTCAATATAACAGTTATATTTACCAAAAATACACAAATATATCTTGAAATACTAAAGAGTATATTTATTCAATAAAATCGCCATTAGCTTCAACTACCGTATCCAGACGACTTTGGAATCTTCTGTAACTCTTCTGGACGGTCTCCTTGTTTCTGTTGGCGAATGCTGCCATAATCTTTTCCTTTTAGTTCATCTTTGGTGTTACACGGAATTTTGTTGGTCTCTCACACAACTGCGCCCCACACATAATAATCAAGAGGGTTGCAGCCTGGGGAGTTAGGTGGCTAGAAGTAAGTGGTGATGTAGTCGCAGAGATTATCTGACAGCTATTGCTGGGTTCTCTTGCTTGTGTGGCACGGTGAAGAGTCCTGTTGCCAGACATAGGATCTCCCAGCAGCCAACCTCTTAACCCAGGACAGCACTACCTCATCAAGGCATTTGATGTGGACCTTCGTGTTGAGACCGAGATCATGTGGGAAGATAAATGGAATCATAACATTGCCAACTCCAACATTTATTCTTCAAAATAAAGTCCCTCATTTTCGACGATCTTCACCCAGCTTCTGAATCTTTCCCAGATACCAGTCCACTGGCTTTGAATAAAAAAACTGTAAACAAGCTTTTTTCACTTCATCAAAAGTGTTGAATCACGGGGGAATTGAGCAGACTAGGCCATAGTCACTCGGTGCAGCATCGAATGGTGGATGTGGAAGAATTTCAATACCATCCATCTGTCTTGCTGAAATAAAGCCCGATCTCGATTGACCAAAGCAGGATACTCCTTCTTTTGTTTGTCGTTCTAGTTGCTAGCAATACAGTTTAGCATTGATGGCGCGACCGTGTAGAACTAGCACGAAATGCAATACTCCTTGGAAATTGCATCAGACAGAGATCAAAAGATTTGGTGTTTTCTTTCCGCTTGCTAAGTGAGTCAGAACTTTCTGGCTAACCTCGTACTTACACTATTTACATCGTTCGGACCGTTGTTCTCATCTTTGTTGCCATATTCACGACGTTTCCGCCGTTGTACGCTTCGGCCTTCTTCAGGTGATATTTGCTGGAATTTCGAATCGAACCCTTTATTTAGTCCACAGGGGCAGATTGTTCTATTTCCACATGCCATGCCTTTGGATACCCCCCCCCCACCGATAACTCAACTCTCCAAGTTTTTGTTCTCTCTGATGGGGCCAAGGATTGAACTCAAAACTGTTTGGGTCAAGTTACTTTTGGAAACATCGACACAAGTCACGGTGGATAAAAACGTTGGTTGATTGATAGTGAAAAGTAACTAGATAGATAGATAGATAGATAGATAGATAGATAGATAGATAGATAGATAGATAGATAGATAGATAGATATGCAGACTGAGATTGAGTAAAGTCTGTTCCACACACGGCGAAGAACTTTATCCACAAATATATAGGATTAGATAAAAAGATAAAACAAAATAAGATAGATAGATAGATAGATAGATAGATAGATAGATATGGACGAAATTAGATAGATACAAAATGAGATAGGTGCATTTAAAATGCATTCAGTAGATTATTTGCATGCAGGTATATGCATATGTGTGTATTTGTGTGTGCTTGCAGTGAATAAACATGTGTGTGTGTATGTTTGTGTATGTCAGTTATATCTCGTATAAAGTTACATAAAATACACAGCCCACCATATTGTAAAACTCTGTTTTATTTGTTATCTGGAATTTTCCTGTGTATATTTACTGTGAATAAACATATACATGTGTGTGTTATGTGTGTGTATATATGTTTGTGTTTGTCATTTATATCGACGAATCACATAATCACTTAGGATCTTAGGGACACCACATATTTTGCAACAGTGGTGTGTCTTGGGCAAGATAGCCTGACGGATCCCAATCATCTCCAGGCTGATTTGAATTCAAAGTGTTCTTTATCCAATACTGGTTGCCAATCAAGGATATAAGGCTATAGATCTCCAACCAATAACGTTGCATTCAAATCAACTACATTAATTCATTTTTTACTGTAATATTTGCTGTTTCTTTCGTATATGATTCAAACCATTCAAATCCACTTTGTATGATTGTACTGATTGTACTAAATTACCAAATTAAAAAGTGATTGACAGTTGAATGTAAAATACGGCTTCTCATATAGGTTAAAATATTTATGATATGACTTCTTTGTTCCATTATGTCGAAGAAAGCATCGTGACGCGGTGTTTGTAATGTTGTATGGGGTTCGTCTGTAGGAAAGAGGTTATAGTGTGGAAAATAATTAATCACCCACAAGGCCGCGTAGACACTTTAAATCTAAAGTAATAAAGGAAATCTGCTTTGGAGATCTCTCTTTATGGATTTTATCGTGATGTTTTATTACTATGTCATTATCAAGAGGTTTCATAGTCGCTTGCATGCCTCTCATAAATGCTTTGCACATTTTACCACTAGAAGTTTATGATCTGTCACTATACTCATTTTTCTTCGGTATGTGTAACAGTGAACATTCTCACGTCCGTTCACCACTGCCAACATTCCTTTTTCAATCTGAGCAGAACGCCGTTCAGTTTCTGACAGTGAGCGCCTTTCATATGCCAAAGGTGTCTTCCACCCTGAATGAGGACCCGACAGGTTCAAAGGCACCATTTGTTAGCAGTCACGGCTGTTTCTTTTAGTAAAAATATTTGTGACAGACTCTTTAACAGCAGACATGTTAATATGAGTCAGCATTTTAATTTTATAACACTACAACCGAACGCATCATATATAACTTTTCAGTCAAATTAAATGTGCGCAGGAAACGTTGTACTTTTGAAATAAGGCAACCTCAATTTGGATCGTTGCCAGCAATTTCAGATCGAGAGAAATGAGAACAGATAAAGAATAGCCTAAACTAGAGATGACGACCTGTAGGTACATCAAACGAGTGTAGAGTGGTAATTTAATAAAACGTTTCCATCATGTTTCATCTTGTGTCCCTAAGACATATGGAACGAGAACAGAGACTGTATCAAGATCAGTAACATTGGAGAACGTACAGGAAGTTATGCATGCATCAAAGGGATGAAGAAGAGAGCTGCAAATAAGGATGAGTTAGTTTCTTATACAGTTAAGTTTCCTTTATCGCCTGGACTCTCAAGGCCATAGTGGTAAGGGGGCGCGTAAAACCAGGCAAAACAACGTGTTGGCTGAATGATCTGACTCTGTGCTTAGCTCTGCTGCTAAATTTTCGAATTGGCTTCCATAGAAACGACTCAGATGTGTTTAATTTCATTTTGGTGCCTTTTACAGACTGAAAAATTTATTTAATTCTGAGCCGATTTTAAATAAACACATGTGGAACTGGAAATGATTTCATTGACGTTGATTTCCATGCAACACAGAGTTTCGATGCTGCATTTTATGTTTGCTGTCAATTGAGTATGCATTAGCTGCATTTGCTTTAAATGGAAACATTTACATAAAACGGGTAAAGGAAATTCAATAAATAACCACAGAAAAATAATTTATAAAGACAATAAAACACTTTCGCATTAATATTTTACTTTATGATCAAGTAACAATCATATATTGAACTTTCATTTAACTACACGTCTTAAACTGATCGTAAAGATTTCATTTTTTTACAGAATACCGAAACGTTTGCTATTTGAGCTGCATTTACATTTCTTGTTCGACTCAATTCTTTTTGTACGATGGAATTAACTATTTCACGACTTCCGTAGGTGGATCAAATAGATTGAATCCATTTCGTATAAACTGCCTGATTGGGAGGGATACGAGAAAAAATGGTTAAATCTGAAACTGTCAAATTTTGGTGAATATCTTCAGACACAAATTCTTTTGCCAATTGAATCTTTTATTAATAGCGATCAAAACCAGTGACAATAAGTCAAACTCCTGAAGGCCAAAAGACATAAAACAAAGGAATACAGCAAATCATTCTTCAACTGATTGTCTTTTGGTTTTTGATTGCCAATAAAGTGATAATTATTTCCCATATAATGTTGTTTTAATGGCGATCCAAATCAAAAGCTACAATAATCAACTACAGGTGAGACAAAGAGCAAAATAAACACATTTACAACAAAACGCTATTTGTCTTTGCTTGCGAGTAATTTCCATCAAAACTGAGATATTACTTTTAATAAAAAGAAAGCCAAACACAACACAATATATAAAGGCTGAGATATATAAAACTGAGCTATATTGTGGTATTTAGGGAAATGTCAAAGAACCAACAATATTACCCTTATTCTCGAATAGAGTCTTCTATGTCAACGTAACAGAATATCATCTTTGATAGTAAATATCTTTGTTTAAATGTCCATATAACCACTCTGAACATGGCTCATGTGAGTTGAAACCTTAAAACAAGAAACAGCTTCAAAAATAGCCAAATGTTGGACTATTTTGTCTTTATTTTCACCCGATATTAAAGCAACCATACGAAGTTAAGAACGGCTCATCAAACATAATTGACATTCATTGTCTGTTATATTTAAAAATATGTTTAAATATATACACATGCACACACACAGACACACACACATATATATATATAAAACAAATATATATATGTATATATAAAACAATATATATTTATATATTAAAAACAATATGTGTGTGTGTGTGTGTGTGTGTGTGTGTGTGTGTGTGTGTGTGTGTGTGTGTGTGTGTGTGTGTGTGTGTGTGTGTAAAACAAATAAACAGACAGACAGAGACTATTTTGAGTTTGGATATTGGATGGGATTAGGTAATTATTTAATAATACAATAGATCGGTAATTGTCTTTGATTTAGGGTAAGTTGTGTATACAGGGGGCAGAACCATCTACATGGAACGGAAAAAAGAAATTCTACAAATAACCACAGAAGAATAATTTATAAAGGAAAAGACATTTTCGCTTCAACATTTAGCTTCATGATGAAGTGTCATGTCTTGAACGTTTATTTAACAATGCATCTTAAACTCAGAATCTGAAAATGATCAAGAGGAAGACCATATGTGGAATCAATATTTAAAGCATGGACGAATTGTGGATTTATAAATATCTAAGATAAATTACCGAACACACCAAAGTGAAACAACTTTTTAGCAGCTGATCCAGCAACTGATCCAATATAATCTTTTCACTTCATGTCAGCAAAAAATGTTAGCATCAGCCATACTGATGGAAAACAGGGATCTCTCAGATGATTGATAGAGAGCAGTTTCGTTTTGGAAGCGTTAAAATTCTCAAGCCATTCGTTATCCCAGTTAACAGCAGATTGTAAGTCATTTTGATATCAGCTACAAATTTGACATTATCGAACTGATCCGATTTACTATTAAGTCAGGAATAAATAGTCCTAGGTGACACTTACATTACTACAGAAAGAGTGGACGTTCAGGGTTAGTTTCATTTCGCGATTTGATAAGAAAAAAAAACCGCCCAGAAATACAATAACCTTTCAAGTTACAAAGAAGACTGTCATACTAAACCCTTTCAAATGCCTTCGTGATGTCCAAAGCATATGTAAAATAGCAATTTATTCATCTATTTTTGATATGGTGCTAATCCATTATATATTTCTTTGGTCTGTAGCTTTTCGATTTATTTATAAAAATGACGTTACTATATATATTTGTTTAAATAATACAAGTTTAGAAAAGATATTCAAATGTAATGAACTCATATGTTTAAAAAGGGACGTATATTTTGTATTCCTATAGATTAAAACGTGGAAGTTAATTATTCAAACAAAATATGTTTGTTTGCAAACTTTAATTTTGGAGCCTTTCGGAGCTGAACCTATCTTTTGTAAAATTCTGTACATAAATTTTTATTTTTTTTAACATACCAACTGATTTCAATTTAGTATTTCTTTTTATAAAAAAACCATGTTAGTAACTTTATAAAAGTCTTAGTTTTTCATACAATTTTAATATTTTTATTATAAATAATTTTTATATGCATTGTTAGAGAATTGCTTTTCCCCCTTTTCACCCCAAGCAAGGAGATGAAGTTACTGAAATACAAGAATTTACTGATTGTGTAAGAATATGAGAAAAACATTATTAAATAATGGCCAATTAAAGAACGTGAATAAAGGAAAAGGAAGATGACGATTAACATTACATTTACATTTTCGAAGATCAAATTTGACTGGAGAAGAAGAAGCTGGAAAAGAATCCCACAAGCGAGAAGTGCGAGAGAAGAAACTTTTAGCATAGAACTTACGGTTACGTCTAGCCATTTCAACTATGGAAGGATGGGGCCTAGCTGCTAATCTAGTTCTGCATTTAAATTCAAGGTACCAAAAAGGAAAGATCAATAGAACACTTGTCATGGAAACATTTAGAAAAAGGCACAGTGAAGTTTTATTTAACGGTGTGAATATGTTTGAAAACGAGATTCCAGATCAAGACAAATAACATTGCAGATTCTTCATTGGAGTTTATTAAAAATATATAAATACATAGTAGAAGAAACATACCATAACTGGCATCGGGAATGTCGTTGATGAAAATTAGGAAGAAAGTAGGTCTAAGTGTAGAGCCCTGGTAATACCCACATTAATGTAAAAATATATAAAGGAGCGGCAGTTCAAGAAAATTTCATTTCGCGATTTGATAAGAAAGACTGAATTAACTCAAAAATTCTTGTGAAAAAGATCAGCATGCTAAACCCTGTCAAACGCCTTTGGAGATAACCAAAACAACAGCCTTATTATAGTAACTTGACACTTTAAGCAATAACTGTTAATACATCAGCAGGTGACCTAGAGAATCGAAAGCCATATTGTTTGTCTGAAAGAAAACTGAGCGAGGTAAGATGTTTAACCAATTCGCAGTTGATTAGAGCATCTAGGAATTTACTAAAAGAGGTAGAAAACTAATAATTCTGTTGTTAGAAGAGGGTGAAATGATTCGCCTAAGTTATTAAAAACAGGAACTACAGAAGAGGATTTCCAAAAAGGCTCTTTTTATAGAGTTTAATGAGAAGAGGATCCATTTCAGGAACACATTTATTTAGCACTATTGCAAGTATACCTCCAATTCCACATGCATTGTGGGGATCCAGTTTAGACATGATAAACGAAACTATGTATGGAGTTATATGCAATACAGTAGAGAATCAGTTCTAATTGGAAATCAGACAAGAATACTTCAAATGAGTCAAGAGTAGAATTTGAAGAGAATTTATGAGCAAATAATTCTACTTCATCTGATGATAACACTTCACATCGATTGAAGAGAAGACGGAGAGATGACATTCTTATTTAACACACTATTACAGAGCCGAGAACCAAAGAAAACTCATTGAGGAAATATTTACATATTTATAATTATTACGAGTGGACATAAAGATAAAGATGTTGTGATCAGGGCTATCACGTTGTTACACCCATACAAATGTGATTCCTATGTGTGTGGCTTATAGCGGCTGAAAAGACAGGCGTGAAGCAAGGAGAATATTATGGTTTCCCCTATTATGTCCAAGATTGCACAAATCCATTGAGGTAAGTTTTAACCAAAGAATACACAGTGGCACAGTTCTCAATAGGAAAATTAAAAATTTCACTCCAAGAATCGTCGCGAAGACATGAATTTCAGTCAGTACGCTGGTAACAGGAAGATGTATTGTGAATAGGAGATTCCTGTCTAACAGACTCAAAAGAAATATCAACAGATACTACAGCGTGATCCGAAAAGACAACATAATTGTGATTCACGGCATGAGTTAGGAGTGGAGGAAAGGAACAAATCAAGTAAAGAAGCATGTTGATCAGAATTATTAGGAAATAATTAAGGAAATCCACTGAGAGACGGAACAATGGAAGAATTGAAAGTCTGAATACCGGCAATATTAGTAACATTAGAATGCTTAAGCCACTTGAAATGATGAGCATTAAAATCACTGAACTCAAGATATTCGCAGATGAATGTGGAGAAAGAACCATTTCTATACTGCCAGATATTCTGTCTAATATGTTACAGTCCTGAGAAGAAGGAGATCGATAAGAAAAAGAGATAGATAACAGACTGCAATAAAAAAAGTCGAAAGCACATGAAAGAATCATTTTAGGATTCAAGAGACGATTCCCTTGCCTTTGGAAGATTTTCTCGAGGGTAAACACAAAGCGTATGTTTCCTAGAATCTTTTTGCCAAAGAGAAAGATAGCCTGGAACAAAGAATTCAGTGGTATTGATAGAAAAGTTTAAATAAGTTTCAAAATTCTTTAAGATATGTGGAAGACATTTCAAGAGCAAAGATTCTACACTGCAGAAATTGGTATGAATACCAAACATTTTAGAGAAAGAAAGCTTGAGTTGCGTAGGTGATTTTTGATTACTGGATTACGCTTATTTCTGTAAATTTTAACTGTCATGAGATTTTGTTAATTTTTTACAAGCTAAACGGAAAATAGCTAAGACTGAGGCGTAGTCTGGCTTCGGTGTTTCCCACTGGAATGTCATGCGACTGTTGACCAGAGCAATCTCTGTAAGTGCTATCGAAGAGTTCGGGCTCCTTGCTACCAGTCTGGATGCAGCAACTAGAAAACTGTCAAGTCGGCACTTTTAAAATGAAAACTCGCAACATCTGATCAGTCACATCACAAACAATTTAAGACATTTAAATCATTATGGCAATGGAAGAAATAAACTGGTAAACCACATCCTAAACAGAAAACAAGAGATAAAGCTCTACTGCTCAATAAACATGGAAGGCGTACCTGCCGTGTTTATGTAGGCGAGCCTATTGAGTCCTATTAATCTGTTTACAGCACAGGAGGCTGAGTCCGTTTTTCGACACACTTTCAGGCCATGGAGGAATTACTAAATCCTCTAAATGTTACTCAGGAGTTGAAATATAATAAATTTAGCATAGACATAGGTCATTTGAATTTCAAGTACAAGATTAAAATTTAAATTAATTAAGGTTTAAAGTTTCAAATTTTTAAATCTCAAGGCAACAAATAAAGAAAAAATTAAGGAATTCTCCTCTTTATAAGAACCTCATTAAATTTTATTTTCCTTAAAAACTTTCATGAAAACACTTTAAGGCATACCAATATTTTCCTTTTTATTACAGAAATAAATTTTATAAATAACCTTTTTTGTGGGTGAATGTCAGAGTGTCTTTTTAATTTTGCAAATATTTTTTCTTTACTGAATTTGAGATCCATATTTCTAATATAAATAAGAATCGTTCATCTGTGAACGTCTTTTTAATTATTCAGTCGTAACCTTTTCGATTTCCCAAAGTTATTTACACCTGACTCCACTCATCAAAGCTGCTGTACAAACATCAATCGAGATATGGACAATTTTACATTAACAATGATAAAAGCAACATCTTCCAAGGATTTCTGATCATAACAAGACGATTTATAATGGGCGAATTTCTCTCACCGTAGAACTATAAAAAAAGAGTTACATTTCATCTACTACGTAAGTGAAACGCCTGATTTTTATTTGCATTTTTTCCTTATTTTTATTTCGTGTTAGAGTTAAATTTTTGTTCATTTTATTCTTCATTTTTACTTCACTGTTTTCATTCAATATTTAATATCATCAAATATGAAAATATTGTTTTGTTGTTTCGACAAACAATCCTAAAAACTTGTATGCCTCATTAAAGCATTTGAAACAATATTTTAGAAGTATTTCTCTTGAAAAATAAAAATCTAGATTCATAAGTACACTACAGTTGAAGAGTTTCAAGCCACCCTCAGAATAAGCATGAGATGAAAGATGAAAGAGTGAAAAAGAAACATGAAAAAGAGTTCTTAGAGTCATTGAAAAAAGAATGGAATCATTTATCAAATTTATACTTTGAGAAACTTCTTCAACGAATGCCAAAAATTTCTGCTGCAGTAATCAAAGCAGATATTTTGACGAGAGCAAAATTTAATCTTAAAATATTTTTTTCTTTTTGTCATAATAAGATTTTTAATAAAAATTCATGTTTCACTTTTATTTTAATCATGTATAATACTTTTCTCTTATTTAAAGTATAAAACAAATACATTGGGGGCTAATTTAAAAGTTTGCCAGAAATAATATGAATTTTTATTTTTAAATTCAAATTACTGATTATCAGCTATGAAACTTTTGACTGTGATCGAATATTGAATAGTGAAATTATCTATCTCTATTAACTTCTCAAAGTGAAGGTAAGAAGATACTTTGAGTTTAAAAAATAATACTGTTTAGAAATGTATATTTTTGGTAAGTGACTTGTTACCGACATATTTTATTTAAAAAAGTATAAATTTAAATATTTGGGGAAAGTTTTAACAGATGATAGAAACTGTGACACTTAAATCCGAACTCATTAGCATAACGAAAGATGTCTTCCAAAAGCTAAGCAAAGTACTAAGAAACACAAAGTACTTTCATTGGATAAAATGTGGAAATTCTTAACTAATTTGTGTCCAAAAATAATTATGTTTCCCTCCAATTTTCGCAGGATAAAATACACTTAAAAATCGCATAGATCTCAGTAAAATACGTCTACTTTGTTTTGGAAATTCTTCGACTAATATTCACATTTTATTTTATTTTCATCTCTCGTTTGATTCCATCCATTCTTTTACTGTTCAAGATATCCGTCACGGCAACCAATCAGGTAAAAATATTTTTTCCCGAAATACTCTTTTCTAAAATGAATCATTTTAACATGCCCCTCTCTTTCTCTCTCTCACTAGCTCTCACTCTTTCTCTCTCTCTCTCTCTCTCTCTCTCTCTCTCTCTATATATATATATATATATATATATATATATATATATATATATTAGAACATTTTTATGTTTATACATTCTTTTTATAGATACAAATATTTAAGTAAATGCTCTGTTTATAATAAACAGTATTAAACAACATTTACCGTCCTGAATGTCCGAGAAATTTTCATAGAAAATATTCGTCCTCCTCCTTCCTAAGAAAATTTCTCGGACATTCAGGCCGGTAAATGTTGTTTAATACTGTTTATTATAAACAGAGCATTTACTTAAATATGTAAATAATTGTCGGACTTTGTCCATTTCATAACACACACACACACACACACACACTCACACACACACACACACACACACACACACACACACACACACACATATATATATATATATATATATATATCTTTAAATTCGCATTTGCAATAATAACAATCTCCGTTAGAAATTCAAGTGCATTAATGTTTATGTTTACAAAAATAACTCAGTTTCCTTTTTATTGTTTGTATTGAAACCCTCACGTTTAGTTCATACACGAGAGTAAGTAACATAAAATAAAATATAACAGTAATAATATTGTCCGTAATTGTGAAAATAAACCAACAAGCACTCTTGAAAAAATTATTATTCAGTAATATAATAAACGAAAAAACGGAAAAAAAATAAATGCTAATATAGAATAAAAATGTATATAGGAATAATAGAAAATCTCTAGAAGAAAGGTAGAATAATGATAAAATTTCTTTCGAGAGAAAAAAAAGGTATCCTAGCAATACTGCACTTTCAAAATATATATGAGAATAGAAGGAAAATACATCTATGCGTATTGTAAATGGGAACTAATAAAAATGGAATCTCCTTGCAGTAGTAATAGAAAGAACTGTCAACTGGGCTGAAGATAAAACATTACAGAAATCAAAATAAATTAATAAATTAAAAAACAATGATTTTAGCAATAAACTCGTTACTTTTCTGAAGACACTGAGAACAAAATACATTTCTCGTCTTTTCAAATATATATATTTATTTCTCACATTACTACAAACATTATTTTTAGTTGCTATCGCTGTATTTTCTTAAACAGGGAAATTAATAACAACTGACTTAGATCGAGAAATCTTACTAAAGAAAAAATATATATCCCTTTAGGAATTGAACCTGTATCTCATTTTCTATCAGAAAAATCCCAACTTCTCCCGCCAAATTGTATCGCTACCTGTTGGGACGAAGTAAGGCTATCTTAATAGCGCTACGTTTGAATTATCTATTTAAGGAAGACACGTTTCTCACTGAGACTTTATGCGAATCTAGATCTAATAGTTTCAGTTTCGTAGTCGAAACGTAAGCTATAGTAATTCAAACCCTGCTGTATGAAGATAACCTCACATCACACTTATAGGAGAGGTTTCCCGGATGGAAAAAGGAGGGTAGAGGTTCGATCCCTATCTGGAGGTACAATTCTCCTTTAGCAGGATTTCTCGATCTAGGCCGGTTGTTATTAATTTCACTATTTAGTGACGGATTAAAGTCTCTATTTAAACATTGCGTATGTATATACTCGATGGGCCGCCGAAAATGTCTTAACCCTAGTCACTTCTCAAAATCTGAACGAAAGGAAAGACATTGTAAGCACTTTACGTCACCCTCGCTTAAGGTTTTCACCGACCGGTCAATGATCACCCTACGTTGAATTCCAGTTCGTCGGTATGCACCGAAAACTGAGGAAGGGCGTGGTACATGTTTACACCATCGAAAAATAAGAAGGCGAACCCTGTTTCAAATATTATGTTTTATTTAGCGCTTCGCCTGCTTCACCAGGTGTGGAGGTAGGTAATACTTGGGACAATTCCTGCTATGTCAGCTTTTTTCCCTACTAATATCTCGCCCATCTATTCATCCCGATGTGGTGATTGTCAATACGAAATGGCGTCTTCGGAACCTGTCCGGCGAATACACCCGTCTCCCATCAAGGACGGACCAGAAACTCTCCCCGGTAACAAGCACGACTGTTAATATAGGCCAGAACCCAGATATACCCTATTTCCGGTTTTGTTGCCACTTGATCTACAAAATTCACACCTTTGCTTCCGCGTTAACCTTCGGTTAAATAGGATGCCGTTTAGAAAACCGAAATTCAAAAGGACCCATCAGCTCTGGTCTATCAAGCAGAAATACTTGAGATCGAAATAAAACCAACTCTATTATTATCGCAAGAAACTCGAGTACAAAGCCTTCATAATCTGGTCAAAGGATTTTCAGCACATGCACACACGCACGTTCACGGGCGCACACATACACACACACGCACACACACACACACACACACACACACACATATATATATATATATATATATATATATATATAGAAAAAAAACAACTGAAAACTTGCAAATTAAAAAAAATTGAATGTTTTTTTGTGAAAGTATTTATTTATATTTTTATATATATATATATTTCATATTTCAGATCGGCCCCGATCTTTCGTCAGAAATGGCTGTTTTCAGAAGTTTGTTTACATTAAGTAGCGTCCGTCGCGAGACACGGACGTCACGTGATATGGAATGCAACTGTGTTTGAATATTTCTAACCTAAATCTAACTGTAGTAATATTTTAGATGTTGTTTAAAAATTTTTTTAACTATATCTAACAAAAATCTTTTGTTTCACTATTGAAATATTTATAAAGATTTAAAATACCCAAGTCTTTATTTAACCCTAGTTTATATGTATTTAATTTTAAAATCTAGTATTTTTCTTTTTTTCTGCGTGTGCATGTGGAACTGAAATCAGAATCTATCAATACACATTTACAGTTTTCTAATGAGTGTCCTGGTTGATTAAACTGTTCAGCTATGGGGGAATAAGGATTGTTTTGACGTATGGTTAGTTTATGGTTGTTGAAGCAAAATCTAAAATTATTTCCAGATTCATCAATATATCCACTATTGGGACATATTATGCAGAATAAATAGTAGATTATGTTATGGCTATCACAGGTGATGCGAGGTGGGTGTATCTTGATATTGGTGTTGGGTACACAAAATACACTATCGATTGTTAAATGTTTGCAAACTAAACAACGAGGTTTGTTACATTTGTAATTTCCTGATTGGTTTGTATTGTTTAGATATTTGGTAGAGGTGAGGATAGCTGATAGGTTAGGTGATTGTTTATTTGCATTAATGGGTGGTTTAGCGAAAATATCTTTGATTTTTTTGTTTAACTGGAGGTTCTTGTAATCCTTTTTTAAATTGTGAATAAGTGTGTGGGAATATTGATTGTGGTTAAAAAACATGGGAATCCGATTGTTGTTTTTACTTTTCTTGTATGTAAGAAGTGTGTTACGATTTATGTAGATAGTTTTATTTAGTGCTTCTTTTATTATATTTATTGGGTATTTACATTTTAGGAATTGTTTTGTTAAGTTATTAATGTTGTATAGATGGTCTGAGCATATGAGTTTGATTCTTAGAGATGAGCTGTATACGATATATTTTTTTAATTTAAGGGGATGACAGCTGTTAAAGTGTAGGAATTTATGCTGGTTTGTGGGTTTGTTGTATAGACTGGTAGAAAGTGTATGTTTGTTCAATTTTATCATAACGTCTAAGAAAGGGACGGATGTGTATGAGTGCTCCATTGTAAATTTAATTGTATCGTGGAAGTTGTTGCAGAAAGTAAAAAAGTTTTTAATTTTTCTGATCCATGAGTCCATAATAATCAATATATCTAAAATAATGTAATGGTTTAAATTCTGAATTGTCTAGTACCTTCCTTTGTAGAATGTGCATAAAGATATTAGCATAGCTAGGTGCCATTTTCGTGCCCATTGCTGTGCCACTAATCTGTAAATAGTGTTTGTTGTTGAATTTAAAATTATTATGTGTTAAAATGAAAGTTATTAATTGGCATATATCTGTAATTTGGTTGTTAGGTAATTTTTTACTAAGGAACTCATAGCAAGCTGATACTCCTTCAGCATGTGGGATGTTCGTGTAAAGGGACGAAACATCCATCGTTACTAGGATTGTATCATGGTGGACTAAGTTAATGTTTTGTAATTTGTTGAGAAAGTCTGTAGTGTCTCTAATATAACTAGGTATGTCAGGCAGTAAAGGTTTTAGGATATTGTTTATGTATCCAGATATAAGTTCTGTGAGGGTACCTATGCCTGATATTATGGGTGGTGTGATTTTAAGGGATTTTGAAATTTCATAGATGTTCTCTTCATTATTTGATTGTGTAATTTGATGTGGGTTGGATGAAAAGGTGTTAGGGTGTTTTTCTGAAAAGATTTTGGGGAGTTTATGTAGTTTTGGGATAGTGTAGAATGTTGCTGTTTTAGGGTTCTCAGGAATAAGAGATTTTATGGTATTTCTTATGTTGTGGTTCAGGTTCTGAGTGAGAAATGATAATTCTGTTTTGAATGTGCTAGTTGGGTCTAGAGGTAGGGGTACATAGAACCTCTTATTTTGAAGTTGTAATTCTGTTTCTTTTATATAGTTAATGTCTAAGATGGTTATAGCTCCGCCCTTGTCGGCTGGTACGATAATTATGTCTCGGTTGTTTTTAAGAGTATAGATGACTTGGTGTTCTATTTTGGATAAGTTGTATTTTTTTATCTGGTGTCCTTTTTTTGTTAGGAAGTTATCCATGTGTTGTCTGGCTTTGTTGGCATATTGGTCCAAGTGTTGATTACGTCCGCTTGGTGAAGTCCATAAGAGTGTTATTCTTCGTAGGAGGAAGTTTGGAGCATGATTGGTTAGCGGTGTTGTCTGTATTAGAAGTAGATTTGTTGTCTGAGAAAAATTCTTTTAGTCTCAGTCTACGAATGTATTTTTTCCATATCGTAGCAAAGGTTTAGAGGGTTTAGTGGTTGTGAGGGGCAGAATGATAATCCTTTATTTAATAAAGAGGTTTCTCCTTGGGTGAGAGTATATTTAGATGGGTTGGCGATGTGGTTGTCAGCAGAGGTGGTATGGGTGTAGTGGGCATAATGAGATCTTCGTGGAGTCTGTTGTATTAAATAGTTATTCAGGTATGGTATGTGTTGTAAAATTGGGTCCTCAGCAATTAGTTTATTGAGTTTTTGGTTTTTTTTTTAAATATACACTCTGTCAGTTTTTTGGTACAGGAAATTGAGTGTTTTTTTTTACTTGAAAGTATTGAAAAGGAGAAAATGTTAGGTAGAGCGAATAACTGATTTTTTAAGATAAGTTCATGTAAAAAGATTTCTTAATGTAAGCAGTGTTGTGCGCAAGATTTCTTAATTGCGTGGAGGTTCTGTTGTATATATGTTGGGCTTTTTGTTTATGCAGTGTAATACAACTATGTTGGAAATTGTATTTAAATTTGAATCCTTTTGGTATTAATATATATATATATATATATATCATGATAATTTATATATATATATAATGATAATTTATTTACATATATAAATGTTATAGCCTTAGTTCTAGAAGGAAAACTGGCCTCCCCAAGAAACATTGCGGCTGTAACATATGTGGTTCCCCTTCCACCCAAATGGGTCAAGGGATTCGTGATCATGATATAATTAATATTCTTTTGAATATATATATGCATAACAGATAGATGAATACAATTCTTGTTTGAGAAAGGCGAGTCATAATATGCTCTTAAAATCGATCTAAAAATTCGTAAAGAATTAGATTTAATCAACATTATGAACATTATAACTTTGGCAAATTTGAGTCCATTTTCGTGGATTTAATTTAATGTGTGTGTTTTTATATCTGTCAGATTAAGAGAGAGAGAGAGAAAGAGAGAGAGAAAGAGAAAAAGAGAAAAAGAGAGAGAAAGAGAGAGAGAGAAAGGAAATATATTTTTATTTGAGAAATTTGTGTATTTTGCGAAGCATTTAATCATTTCATCATCTTTGGAACTTTGGTAAATTTAAATCTATAACTGTTTCTTCTTTTTTTTTTAGAATGGAACCGACAAAGACAAGTATCCCTGAAGGGCCAACAAATGAATTGCAATCAGAAACAGAACCTGACGATGGAAACGCCCTCCTGATTCCTGATGGTGGTTGGGGTTGGGTTGTTTGTTTTGCTGTATTCATGATTAATTTTACAATTAGAGGATTGGATGCCTCAAATGGAATTCTCCTCCTTGGACTGAGTGAACTTTACGATGTTTCTATTTCGAAAACAGCAATGGTCGCTTCTATTTTCGACGGAATCAAGTCATGCGTTGGTAAGTTTTACAAACTGGCTAATGTATAAAAGAAAATTTGTAATTTTGAGACAATTTTATTCTTGACTTGAACATTTTTTCATTAACCAGGTCCTTTTGTGTTGCTTCTAATGATGTTTAATGCAAGCCATCGACAAGTTATTATTTGTGGAGGATTCCTTTCTGCTGTGTCAACCGTTGGATGTTTTTTTGTTGACCAAGTTGGAGTTCTTTATATTACGTATGGAATTCTCTCAGGTAAGGAGCAAATAGTTTTAGTAAATTGAAACCAATACTTACTTTTACTTCCTTATTATTTTATACTTGTTTTGTTTTCACATGATTAGATTTGGTTGCAGTCAGACAAGTGGAAGCAAGTCTTCTGTTTGCCCCCAACACTTTCCTCAGTATTTCTCTTATTTTTACTTTTTTTTAGAGATTCTTACAGTTCTTTTTGGATTTGCATTGTTGGATATCAAAGATATACATTCGTCGGTCACTTTATTAGGCCTACTCTTTCTGTATCGAAATGGACTCCATGTTGCCTTTAGAAGAACCTGAATTCTTCGATTCGACGAAGTTCTAGAAGTACCCTTTCGAATTTTTCGAAATGTTATTATTATGGCATGACACAGTTCTTCTAAGATGATTGGCTGGCATGTCCAGGAGTTTAGGAAGGTACTGGGTAATGAGAAAACATTAGTGAAGAGAAAAGACAATAAATGGACAGATTTCAGAAAATCAGAAGATGGCGATTGACGTTGCATTTCAGTTTTTGAAGATTGTAGGCGTCAGTTAAGCAAGAAACCGGAAGAGAGTTCCCCAGATGAAAAGTGCGAGTAAATAAACTATTAAAATAGAAGCTACGGTTACATGTCGCTAATTCATCAGTAAAACAATGAGACCTAAATGCCAATCTAGTAGTACGCTTACATTCGTCATGCTTCCTATATTGAGTCTAGCTTCCAATATTTTCCCTTATTGCTTCATTTAATCTACTTTCACTATTCCTAACTTAATGTAGTTCCGGTTTACATTAAACCTCATTATTACTTCCTTTTTGTCAGTCAGTTCTTTTTGTTGTCACATGTTCTACCATGTGTACCATGAGCATTGAACATTTAGTGATTCAAATCGCCATTTTAGAGATTTAATAGATTCCCCTATCAGTGAAATTAAACTCATCTACACTTCGTAGATGTCTCTTAATACGTTTATTGTATTCAGAGAGTATCAAATGTATTCACCCAAACGATATTTCTGTAGAATGATTATTTCAATCCTGGATTCACAATGTTATGTAATTTTGATTTTACATTTAAAGCTTTAGTAGAAATATTCACCTAATGCATGGAAATGAATTTTCAGCTAATGATAATAATTATAATAATAAACTATTATTGATAATGGTGGCGTGATGATGAAGCCAATATTGAAACACATGGCTTGTCAACAAAATAATAATATATAGAGATCGATTATAAGATGTTCATTAATCGAACTGAACTGAACCAGATGGTAAACATTAATAATGAAATCAATAATGGGACACATGGATTGTCA
>OZ038485.1:134852279-134894779 GCA_964036315.1 Acanthosepion esculentum
TAATATTAGGAATGCCAAGCTGTACCCGAAATTCTTTAAGGGGAAGATTTTAAAGTAAAATTTTAATCAGAGGGAGTTTTATCAATTGAGGGACTGTTATTTTTGGTAGTTAGTGATTGATTGCAAGATTTATATTTATATATGAGGTTGGACCTGTTTCTGTGTCGACATTTTAATACTAGTTCTCTCCTTTGATTTAATAGTTTGCATGATTGAATTTTATTATTCTAATTTTTCCCTCGAAACATGGCCTGCATCTGTCTCTAAAGCTATGAGGAGGATGTGCGAAACGTATAATTTTCCAATCTATCTGCAGGTTTAGACTCTTTTCCTTCAATTCCCAAAATTTATATATTCCCAAAAATTTCCAAATATATAAATTATAGCAAGATGTTTTTGTTACGGTATCAGTCAGATACAAATATGTTCACGGGTAAAAAATTATGTGCATTTTAATAAATCTTTCCAAAATTTCCTTCTCAAAACTGACACAAACATATGATGTATGTAAACGTGTATATATTTTCTTTTTCTACATATCTACGTCCATATATACAGATAACCATATTACATTATACACCCACTGGTTATTTAATAAAATACACGTGACCATATACGATTCATACAGGATTTTTAACCAATCAATGACGTTGCAGGATTTTAATGGATATAAATATTTAAATATAGTCATGACGATCTGTTCAGTTTCATTTTAGGTATCATTATGGGAAAGAAGGTTGCTTCAAGTGATTTTCAACAAACGGTGCGTCTGAGGAATTCAAAAAGGGTACCATGTATACATGTTTAACATTTGAATAAGATCAAGAATGCTTTATTTACGTAGCCAAATCCAAATCCTGACAAGTGACACACAGTAGAAAGCATGTATTAGGGTTTCAGTAAGCAGATGTTTTTGTGATAATATCAATCAATAAAAATTACGTTCATGTGAACGAAATGGTGTCTCGTCAAGGTTGAAAGCATTTCTTCTTATTTATAACACATTTGTCTGTTAGAATGGAAATCTATACATTATTTTAACATGATGTACTCTCTGTACAAGATCTAAGAGCCACTTGTAGTAGAGGGTTACAGAGTAATAGGTAGAGTTTATGTGGATATGTGGGAAGATAACGGTAAATCCTCAATTTTATCAGATTAAGATTGTAGTGATCGCGGAAGCATCTTCTTGGGAGCCGGTTCTATAAACAAGCGGTTCGTGTGAAGAAGTTGTTTACCAATGGAATACGAAGAGAATGAAGGTTGTTTGCTACAATGTACATTGCCTGAAGTGAAGGTTAGCATTAGTGGAACTAAGGAATGTGGTTCTTCTGAACAATTTCTATTGAAATAGTGAGAGACTTGCTAGGTTTCATCTGCGGGAAACGAGATGCATGGTAGAACATAATTATTCCCCAACATGGCCGCATAGACGCTTTTAGACTCTATCGATACTGGAAAGTGAAGACTGGACAGTTCCTGATCATATTAGATTCAGCAGTACCCCATATTCGGCCTGATTTGACTCTTGTATAGGTAGATAATAGCAGGAGGAGACTAGGATTTTTCCTTCAAGCACTGGTTAAATAATTTTGCTAAGATCGGGTATAACTCGGGATTTTATTTGCACCAATAAACTTCTTAGGGTCAAGTCTTGAGATCTCTAGTGATGTAATAAAAAAATATTCTTGAGATTGTTAAAAGTGAGACATCGGAAGTCGAGAAGAGGATGACCTTTGTCATCTATTGTTCAGTTCGAATCAATGATTGTGACGAAGAGCTTCGCTTTATCTGACGAGGAGGACATTACCTCGTCGCCATTTATAAACACCGATGCTTTGTCTCAATTTAGAATATGGTTGGAGATCTTCCACAACACTCGGGATCCAAATTGTTTGCCTTCGATCATGGTCTGACCTGCTTGTGCATAGCTACGCTTTACATCTTCTAGTACTTTCTTGCAATCATTTCGGGAAATTCTGTATGCAGTCAGTGATAGAAATTGTAGCAGTGGTTATAGTGATCTATGACTGTAGCACATTCGGGATGAATTGCTGCTGCCTGATAGGTTTGGGGCTTTTTTGTTTGTTTGGTTTTTGTTTTGTTTTTGTTTTTTTGTTTTTTTTGCTGAAATTCTTTCTGGGGTCTAAAACACATAATTCCAGAAAGGATCGATTCCGAAACGAGGGCATCACTTCATTTAGAAGCATGAATATTTCTATTTATTATACATATCTGTGTACATGTGTAAATGTAGCAACATGTAATGATTTTAATATTATTCTATTCGATAGAGGATCGATAAATCTGTAGCCTGAAACGTGTGTATTAGTTGACATTTAATTTGAAATTTTCATTGTATAATGTTCGGTCGATGTGAATTATATCTGCTATTGAATTAAGTGCATTAGAAAGGAAATATTTATATTAATTATAAAAAGTAAAGCTAAAATGTTCAACGAATTCTATGACATCGTGTTTGATATTTCAACGAGATTTACAAATGATTCTCTCTCTCTGTCTCTCTGACATCACTTCCTTCATTTATGAGGACCAATGTGTATAAATATTTGGCAGATGAAGAAGGTGAGGAATGCTTGATTTAGGGAACTATGTCGAAGTAACATTTCGTGAAAGACAGGTGTTACGGTTCAAGTAAGCAACAATTTGGTTACAGTATCAATCAAAATCAAGCATGGACACAAATGTAAATATCTGGAAAGTGTTTTAACAGATCACGGAAAGTGCGATACCGAAATCCGAAGGCGCATTAGTGTTATGGCCCAATATCCTCGCACCACTGTTATGGTCCAAGATTAGGACCAAGGAAGAACAACACGAACACAAGAGTAGAAATAACAAAGATATATTACACAGAAATAATAATACAAGATGTTGAAGGTGTTAGTATGACTGTCAGTCTGGTTTGGAGTGAACTACTATTGGCTCGACTCAATTCCGTCTCGACTCGTTCAGACGTCTCTCTTGAGAGGCGCAGTCTTTATAGTGTCAGGAAGAGTTCATTGTGTCGTTATAGGTAAGTTCCCAAACACCCCTCCCAAAGCTTTTGCCTCGCAGGGGTCTTTAATATTTTTCCTCTTAGGATTAATCATCAAAGGCTCTGTAAACTTTCTTTTTCTGCTCGATTTTCGTGGTTCTGGCCTTTGCATATCGAATGTGTTGAATATTGTGTCCATCACTTCTTCCTCTTCCTGAGGTGGGACCTTTAGAATCCTATAACAAACCTCTTTCTTATTTGATTTAAGTGCCTTTTATGCGATAACTTCGGACCCTGAATTATGTAAACGACGTTCCCGATTCGTTTCTCTATTGTACCTTGCTCCCAGTAGGATATATTGTTTTTGTACATTTAAAAAAAAAACTTTTTCCCCTGGGTTAAATTTTCTTTTTGGTACGAACAACGTTGATGATTGCTTTGTCTGTTTTGGTAGTAATTTGTCGAATACCGATCTAATTTTTCGGGCAGACATCACTTCCGCGGGTGGTAATGCCGATGGTGTAGTACTGTTCGGTGTAATTCTATATACTTGCAAGAATTGTTGCAAAGCCTTTTCTGTTGGTACGTCATAAGCTTTCCTTAGTGCTCTTTTTAGTGTATCTACAAATCTCTCCGCTTGCCCGTTTGATCTTGTGTGATATGGCGGGGATTTGATGTGTTTCACCTGAAAAGTTTCACAAAATTCTTGAAAATCCGCAGATGTAAAATGTGTCCCATTATCGGTGACTAGACAATCAACCACTCCGAAAAGAGCAAACAGCTCGTGAAGGCAATTTATGGTAGTTTCAGAAGTAGGTTTTCTACAACGAAATACTTCTGGCCATTTGCTGTAACTGTCTACGACAATCAAATAGTAAAAACCATCTAATGGACCTGCGAAATCTACATGGATTCTCGACCATGGTCGATCTGTCTCCGGCCATGGCTTATGGATGATCGGCGGTGCTTTGGCTGCTAAGGAACAACCCTTGCATTTGTCCACCATATGTGTGATATCTTGATCCATGTTTGGCCCATATACGTAACTTCGCATTAAGGATTTCATCCTGTTCTTTCTTGGGTGGCCCATGTGGAAATCCTTGAGGATTCGCCTTTGTAGCGTTTTCGGGGTTACTACTCTTTCATTATATAGTAGAACATTATCACATAACGAAAAACTGTCTGATATATGCTTACTTTTTTCTGAAATTTTTGTTTTCGTTTCCTTTATAAATTCATCATTCACTTCTTCATTTCTTATTTCCTGTAATGTGACGGGGAGGTTTCGAATTGTACTACATAATGATGTTCTAATATCTTCCTCATGTCGTAGAGCTGCAATTACGGAATCGTCTAATGGCTCCGTTTTCTTTGGTATTATTCTCGATTCCGTCTCGACTCAGGCGCAGTGTTTATAGTGTCAGGAAGAGTTCATTGTGTCGTTATAGGTAAGTTCCCATAACAATTAGGATAGTGAATGTAGCCTTCTTAAAGCTGAGTGAAATATTAAGAAACCGGAAAACTTCGTTAGGAACAAAAAAAAGTGTACTTGACTGTTATGGTTTCTCGGTCTTCCTATAATTGCAATGAATGCTGAATCACAGATGAAGAAAAGACTTAAGACAACAAGAATACCGTGGACTGAACATCTGAGCAATGTTTTAGAGTTTGGAGTGAACTACTATTGGCTCGACTCGATTGCGTCTTGACTCGTCCCGACGTCTCTCTTGAGAGGCGCAGTGTTTATAGTGTCAGGAAGAGTTCATTGTATCGTTATAGGTAAGTTCCCATAACAATTAGGATAGTGAATGATGTCTTCTTAAAGCTGAGTGAAATATTAAGAAACAGGAAACTTGACTGTTATGGTTTCTCGGTCTTCCTATAATTGCAATGAATGCTGAATCACAGATGAAGAAAAGACTTAAGACAACAAGAATACCGTGGACTGAGCAACGATGCAGTTTTAGAGAAATGGAAACAAAACAGACACTTAACATCAGAAAGAGCCAGCTGAAATTTCTAGGGTACATAATGAGGAAATGCGCCTTGGAAAATTTGACACTCATAGGAACATATCGAAGGCATATCGAAGGCAAGATGGACAGAGGAAAACAGCACATAACCAATGAGCTTGTGAACATTGGTGTCAGACTTGGGACAATAGAAATGTCGTTCTACAGAAGAATGCTGAGGATACCATAAACTGAACATGTGAGCAATGACAGAAGCTTTGAAGAACATGGAAACAAAAAGGAAACCAATACTTAACATCAGGAAAAAACAGTTGCGGTTTATGGCGAGCCATGATCGTTAATGTCCTGAAATATCAAACACAAAGTCACAGAATTCTTTGAATAGGTTTACTTATAATCCATATAAATATTTGGGTTGTTAATATCTACAATTTTCGTAATACTTTTTATCAAATCTCATTGTTGGTTAATGTACCTAGTGGTTTGTATATAAAGAATAAGTACCTAAAATTGTGCAATAGTTGAAGTCTCTTTCAGGACAATGAGATATGCCCTGTTTGTCATTAGATCTGGAGCCGTGGACGCAACGTCCGTTACTTCTGGCGACCCAATAAAAGAAAGGAAAGCCTTAGTGGTGTAAGTCAGAGAAGAGAGAAAAATGAGAGAGACGGGAGATCGCTATTCCTTTTTATACGCTCACGATTAGGAGGTAGACTGATGTCATATCGATTTTTGTCCAAGCATTTTTAAACTCCCGCTAAAGGTCCACAGAAATATGAAACTTTTGTATTCTCTGATAGCAATCTGCCATGTGGTGTTCCCATCAAATTTGAAGTTAAACATTCGAAATATCACCTTTTGCCTGAACGCAATCATAAGCGGTTGAATCCTGTTTCTTGCATGATGACTAATCCTCATATAGGCCAAAGAAATATTCGGGTTGTGATTATAAAAGAAAATACCTTTCATTGTAATCCAAAGATGTCTTCTGAAACAATGAATTCTCTCTATTTTTTCATAAATAGAAAAAATATATGATTTCTGTATATATTTTTAATAACTACCCATTTCTTCACTGATTCTTCCGTTTTCTAACTTAGTAACTTTTTTCTCATTCGTTCTTTCAGGCGGTTTTGCTGGAATAGCATATTTTGCTGGCAACACCATCATTGGATCTTATTTTAACAAGAAACGGACTTTGGCTGTAGGAATCTCGCAAAGTGGAAGTGGATTTGGTGCATTTGCTCTTAATTATTTATTAGAACAGAGCATTTCTTTTTATGGTATGAGGGGAACATTTTTATTAATAAGTGGATTGTTTTTAAACTTTGTTTTCTATGGCGCGTTGTGTCGGCCGCTTCAGACTGTCAACATGAAGAATAAGAAAATTGAAGGTAAGTGTATTTCCTGGGTTATACCTCACAACGAACTTAGTTGTTTGTAAACAGAACATTAAAGACTGAATCTGACTATATAAAAATGATAATCTTTAAACTTTCGATATAAAAGAAGAAAATACAACACCCATTGATTTGATAGAAGAATTTTTTCACTGAAAAGAACTGTGATTGATAAAGTATTATACCTATCTATCTATCTATCTATATATATATATATATATATATATATATATATATATATATATATATATATATATATATATATATATCACTTTAAACAATATTTTTAGTGGATACACATATTTCAATAGGGGCTCTGTTTATTTATTAAACAGTATATTTAGTGTCGTCTGAATATTCAAGAAAGCATATTAGAAAAAATATGGGCTCTCTGGCAAGATTCGAACTTGCGTCCCTCTGGGCAGATGGATATCAACTCGGTCACTAAGACATTTTTCTGTATATATATATATATATATATATATATATATATATATATATATATATATATATATATATATATATATATATATATATATATATATATATATATATATATATATATGTGAGACTACCCACCTCTCCAACTCGTTGCACAAAGATATAGACCCCGCGTCGTAGAATTTCTGTGCGGCGGATCGAGCGAGAGGCAGGCTCACAGGCAAAAGAAAAACACAACTACAAACTTGGGTAGGACGAAAAGAGGAGGGAAGGCGTGTGACCTTTTTGTGGATGATAACTCTGGGCTGATTCTCGGCTGGCGAAAAAATATATATATCTTAACTAACAATGTCCGGCTGCTAATGGGTCGCTCTTCGATGTTACGTGCTCCGGCCTAAATCAACCTTCCTCGAACCTAAACTAAGTCTAACTAACTCCCGTGACCCAAAGCGCTCCCGTATATATGCAGAATCCTCTTTCATGATTTCCGGACAAGGGACACCCACGAATAAACCCATAACTTTTTCATGACCATTTCTCTCTTTGAAGAAAGTGCACATAAAAATATTTCTTAGCCTAGCTGACTCCGATTCAGGGACATTAAATTCAGACCCTTTTAAGTTTTGACCAGAGCCGGTCTTTTTCCTATCTTCGTATTTTGACAAGTACTTAACACTCATCTATCCTTTTGGTCATATGTCCAAAACATGTTTTTATCTAGATTCCTAATCTAGTCATTGGGTCTTGAAGTTTGATACCCAGGTCAAATCTAACTAATCTTCTCGCACATATGTGTGCGCGCGCACGCACACACAGATGTGGGGGTGTATATATACACACACACAGATGTGCGGGCGCGCACACACACACACACACGCGTGCGCATATATCCAACTCATAGTGTCACATATATATATATATATATATATATATATATATATATATATATATATATATATATATTAGTGAATATACATAATATCCAACGTCGATAGAACGATTCGGAGTTTTATGCAATCCTCAGGTGCGGAATACTAACTGACCGTTTAAAGTCTAGAATTTTATATAAAAGTATCGAATTTTATACACATCGCATGACATCGCTTACTCAGTGATCGGCAGTAATTGACGAAGTCCAGAGTGAGGGAATTTTTTTTTTCCGTGAGAGATTAAGTCAGGTGTTTATCATTTATTATACTGGACAATAATATTACATTACATTTATTTTTCTGATAGAAAAATGTTAGATACAGTGTCTCTTATCTTCAGAAATACAATTGAAATATACGAAAAAGCTTCAACAAGAAATGAATTTAGCATTTGAGCAAGACGAGAATACAACGGAAAGTAATGAAAAGACAAATGTAAATATTAATGTATTTTTCTTTCTTTATATTCTTCTTCATTTAACATTTTACATAAACATTTATTGAAAAATAGATTCGAGTTCATAAACACGTAATACTACTACTACTAATAATAATAATAATGAAAGGTAAAACTCTACAAGAATCTAAAATTATAACTAAGAATAATGCTAGGCAAGCACTAACAAAAATTGGAATTCCAATTTTGGGCTCTCTCATCTGTCATCAATCCAAAAAACCAATGCACAAATTTATCAATGCTAATTAAGTCCAATGTAGTCTCAGAATGGATCACTGAAGATATTACATATCTCCTACCAAAAACGAGTGAAAGATATGATCCCAAAAATTATAGAGCAATAACATATCTGTACACCGCATATAAATTGATCACGTCTGTCCTGACAAACTGTACTTACTATTTTCTCGATGCAAACAACATTGGAACAGAGGGGATGTTGGGGAGGTTCATATGGTTGCAAAAATCAACTATTGATAAAAAAAATGATCCTGATAAATTGCAGGAAAAGAGGTAGAAATCTTAGCACAGTATGTATTTATTACTGTAAAACCTTTGATAGTGTACAACACTCTTGGGTCCTTAAGGCTTTGGAAATGTACAAACTCTCCTCGGTGACAGTAAAGTTTCTTATACACAGCATGGGAATGTGGAAAACCACATCATACCAAAATCACACTAAAAGAACTGACATTTTCAACCACATGAATATCCGACGAGGAATTTTTCAAAGGGATTCCCTGTTACCCTTTCTGTTTTGTCTGTCCTTAATACCCCCTTTTACATGAACTAAACAATAATAGCAATGGATACAAAATAATCACCTATTCTACAGGGAAGATATAAAACTCTTTGTCAAAGACGACAATGAGTTGAAGGTTCTTCTCAATGCTCTAAAATGTTTCAGTGACGACATCGGTATGGATTTCGAATTGGATAAATGCGTACAAGTAACATTCAAGAAAGAAAAATTACGGAAACACACTCAATAGATTCAGGTTTTGTCACAAAGATTAGGGAATTGCAGCAAAAAGAACCGTAAATATATTTAAGAAATAGCGAAGGAGATGGAATATAGCAAACCCAAATGAAGGAGTACATGAGAAAAGAATACTACAAGCGTGTACGACTGAATACCAAGTTGAATTCAAAAAACAGAATAACAGCAATAAACACTGTCCCTATGGTGCAATACAGTTCCAACACCCATAACAGGATCATAGCTGACATTAAGCGAATGGACGTCAAAACGAGAAAGCTTCTCACCTGCCATCGCATGCATCATCCAAAGGATAATATTGATCATCTGTATGTTTCCATATCTGAAGGAGGCAGAGGATTAGTTCAACTAGAACTATTTTACAAAACTACAACAATAGGCCTTGAAAGATATCTGGAAACTACAGAATACTGGATGTTGATATATGACAAAGAACATGAAAGTAATAAGAAACTGTAGTTAGTAAAAAAGAAATTGAATTTCAAGTGGGTGAAGAAGTGCAAGTAGAACATAATACACTTACTGCAGTGGCAAAAAACTTTAAAAAGTAAGCAAAGGCAAATACAATGCACAAGATACTGAAACGTTAGTAAGATAATGGTCAATATTTTGATTGTACTAAACAAAATGATGTAGACAAACCCCGTACCCATCAGTGGCTACGTAGTGTAGGGTTAAAATTGAAACTAAAGGATTAATTCTTGTTGTACTAGTCCAATGCTTACGAAGTAGAAATTACAAGAACACATACTGAAAAAATGCGTTATTTCAAAATGCAGATGCTGTGATAAATATCCAGAAACAATTAACCATCTTGTATCAGGTTGTGCGGTATTGGCACCCACTGAATATAAAACCCGGCATGATGGAGTGGGCCAATAACTGTATTGGAAAATCTGAAACTTTTACGGAAAGGAAGCTGACAAAATGGTATGGACTTCACCCAGTTACAGAAATAGGGCCTGTAACAATTATATGGGACTTTACAATACACACAGACAAAAAAATCAAAGCTAATCGCCAAACATCGTGATCAAAAACCACAAAAGTAAAATGTGCTTTTTATTGAAATGACATTCCTTGCATACTGTAATGTATCTTTGAAGGTCTATCAAAATACAATGACTTTGAAATCGAAATCTCAAAAGTGATCTTAGATTCTTTTGGATTGAAAATGTCGTGATACCATTTCTGAACTTAGGTCCCTGGTTAGGAGCCGGAAAAATGTGTAGACACCACAAATCAAAGTCAATATAATAATAATAATAATAATAATAATAATAATTTATGTAAAACGCAATCTTCTAACTCGGTTTTCAATCAGCACCCTTGAAGATTGAGTTGTGCTACCGGTAAGAGAAAATTGTATATTTATTAAGTATAATTATGTTATCCTACATCAAGTACTATTTCATTAACTCCAGCACTCAATGTGCGATATATATATATATATATATATATATATATATATATATATATATATATATATATATATATATATATATATATATATATATAGCTGCCACTCACTCTCACCAAGAGCGAAACTCTCATTCACCTTTCACTGAATTTTGCTAAAGAGAGTCGCATCTGTTCCGCTCTGATCTTAAGTAAGCTGATGTTTAAACAGGGATCAGTTTAGAATTTCTCACCTCCATGAAACTCCTTCTGTCGCGTCTTCCAAATGCCGAGTAAGCACAAGAGGACGTAGTAATTTTCCTTTTCCAGTGACAGCACCACATTGGCTCAGACGGAACTGTCATTTAGGACAAAAATAAATCCGTACTACCTAGACACACCATGTAACCTTCAATCTGAAGTGAAAAAGCATGTCCAGTGGAATCCTCCCAATCGCCACCTCGCACATACTCAAGCGAAATCGCTAGCCTCACTGCGCGAAGCTTCTTGCCAAAACAGAGGGCCACTCGCAACACCAGCTAGGTGAATGATGCCTCGTCATTGGTGAGCGTTTCAAACCGAGTATCCGGAGTCAGATTGAGCCGTACTCTTGCTGTTTAAGGCCAGGATTATCAATCAGATTTGGAGCCCCCACAAGCTCACTAACACTTCACTATCTCTTCTGACACAATGTGTCATAGAGGCAATCTTTTCATTCGGAAGAGATGCCGCAGTACTTTACGACATTCCCGATAGAAAGAACATTCGGCTCGCGGCAATCGGTTAGCCTTCTCCTTACCCGAATGCACACTCCTCACACACCGGCGGACGTCTTTCTTCCACAATTCACCATTACCATCCTCTTGCGAACACATTGCTTCCATGAAATTCAATTATCAACGCTCGGCATTCTTCAGCATGATGGAAGTAGCACGCCTCATGACGTACCAAAAAGGACTTGACGTTTCATAATACGTGGAAAAGACTCGAACTAAATTTAATAGTTAATTGTTAAAATTGATTGACTGATTTTCTTTTTAAGACTTATCAACCTTTTGCAAGTTATTCAAAGCCAGAAAGTATTTTCAGTTTTTGTTAAAATAATAATGATTTAATTATACAAGTCCTACTAATTATACAATGATTTAATTATACAAGTCCTACTAGTTAACCTATAACTAAGAGAGGAGAGGTGGATTCATACCATTACCAAAATGGTATTTGCTCGTAAGTAAATTTGGAATTCAGCTCTCCCGTTTTACATTACACCACCCTCACATCCAAGCTTACGGCACCTGGTATTCCCAGGCAGTCATCCATCCAGGTCCTGGGCAGGCTCGACGTCGCTTAACTTTGGTGATATGGCCGGAAGCCTGAGAGTCGTCAAAGTGAAACAAGCAACGAATTTCTGCGATTCTCAGATTTTCGCCTCAGTGATGCCCCTCCCACGTCGCACACAGCCGCTTCAGCCGCGACTCAAGAAGAGGGAAGTCGACCAAATAGGTGTCGAAGAGAGCAGAACTCAGCCCGGGTTCCCTGGTGAAAGTCCAAAAAGTGTTCTCTGGTGAATATAAGTCCAAAAAGTCTCAAAAGATACATTCGTTTGTGGTTACCCGTCGACCGTTCGGCAATGTTACGCTGTCACAATGCGCAGCTCTTCTTGCAACACCTCAGTAGCCATGTTAGTCTCCTCGAAGACGAGCCCTAACTAACAGAGTTTGATGCTTATGGATAAGCATGGAGGCAAGCTTGGCCCTAGCAACGATTAGTTCCCCACTATCTCCCGATTTGACTACTCAATCTAATCAAGATTCAGCTAACGTTTACACTGCTAATCTATTTAGATTGAACCGCTAGTTATAATCTGTTGTAAACAACCTAATCAGAGACTTAAAATGGTCCCAGAGCATATTCCCAGAATCGACCTCCTTGTTTTGTCTTCCATCTGACCCCAAAGGTTAAGCTCAGAAAGTTCGGGCAGAAATACAATTCCTCTAAAAATTAATAGTCTAAGCTATTATTTAACACACACACACACACAGATATATATATATATATATATATATATATATATATATATATATATATATATATATATATATATATATATAAGTATTGTGTGGAGAGGGGAACGTATGCATCTAAGTGGGTTTTACACATTTTAATTTAATGGAAATTTTAATATTTTTGAGATTCTGTAACACAGTTTGATATATGCACACAGTTTTGACCACTCAAATTTATAATAGAATTCAGTTTTCTTGATTTTCAGACTAACTATTCTGATGCCAATGAAAAAACTAAACTTCATCGAAACAGCCCACCACCAACTACAAGTAAATTTTCAAGAAAATGCTCTGAACTCTGGAAAATAATATTTGATCCAGATATTATGAAAAATCGCAGCATGCAAATTCTTTTAGTCATTTACTTTTTGGGGACAAGTAAGTTAAAGAATTCTATGAATGAATGTAATTAATGTTATGAATAATAATAATAATAATAATAATAAATAAATAAATAAATTAACAATTTATATTTAAATTAATTTAAAAAATGTAAAAACTTGTTTCTTTTTCTGCAATAACATTCTGAATTCAAATACTCTCATCTAACATGAAAAAGAATTAATAATATGAAATAATAATTCCCAAACACTTACCATGCAAATAAACCTCATAGTATAGTCCTCATCATAATAGTATTTCTAATAATAATACTTGTTATTTTAGTATTTCTTAAATAGTCATTGACATAATAATAATTCTCGTAATATTACTTATCATTCAACTATTTCAAAGAATAATCATCTTCTTTCATTTCATAGGATATTCCATTTCATTTTGTGTCATAACTTGCTCCCTGCACTTATAATATTATGTCTCCCTTAGGCTAATCACCATGATATCATTAGAAATTCTTGACGAATTCCAACGAGATTTCACTTGACTCACATAGAGTCCTTAATTTAAGGCATATTGCATAGTTCATTAATGTTACTTGGGCTATCATATTTACTCCACAAAATTTTGGTATCATAAAAACATGAGCAATTTAATTCATTTCTTAAATTATATAATGCACTTCTGGTATAAGTAAGGATATTAACATTCTTCCAATTCTTAGAATATTCATTTTCATTCATTTCTTATAATATTCTTCCTTTTCTAGTAATTCTAATTTCTTTCATTGCTTTTAATATTCCTTGCCTTTCTAGTATTTCTTAGTATAATCATTGTCTTTTATTTCTTATAAAATTCCTGGCTTTTCCAGTATTTCTAGGATTAATAATTCTCTTTTGTTTCTTAAAATATCCCTACCTTTTCTAGTATTTCAAAGAATAATCAGTTTATTTCATTTCTGTTTTTAGTACTTTTTAAATTAATCATTTCTGCTTTTCTAGTATTTTTAAAAATAATCAATTTCTTTCATTAGTTATAATATTTCTTGCCTTCCTAGTATTTCTAACAATAATTATTTTGAAAATTTTAGTTGTCGGCAATTGTTAACCGGGAATCTATCTATCTATCTATCTATCTATCTATCTATCTATCTATCTATCTATCTATCTATCTATATAAGGAAATTGGTGAAATAATGTTCTACAAAAATATCCCTGCTAAAATTGTTTTCTTTGTCATTTTTTCCAGCCAACAAACTGGTAATGATCTATGTTCCTGCAAAAGTGAAGAATGTCGGACTCACGATCGAAGAAGGAGCCTTGATAATGTCAATCTCCGGTGCAGTTTTTGCATTTAGCGACATTGTTGTTGGAATTCTTGCAGACGTGTTCCACATCCCTCCAAGTTACCTTCTGATGTGTTCCTTGTTTGGTTCGTCAGCCTCTTCTTTTGCATTTATATTCTGCCGTTCATTTTCAATGTTCGTCTTGTGCATATGTCTATTCGCCATTTGCTTTGGTGAGTATTTCAAACAAAAATACCACTTCATAATATTTATCTTAATAAGGCGTTTTTACTCATTGTTTTGAAGACAAATTCTCTTATATTTCTTCTTGCTTCATTTCAGCCGCTTTACTTTTGGACCTTCTTTAAATGTATATTATTTTTTTCTGTGAAATTTGCCTCTAATCCCAGGTTAGACAACAAAAAACCTTCCTTAGCTAATTTTCTCCGCAAGCTTTGTGATACCAGGAGGTTACCAGACATATTAAAAGCCTTGACTCTGCGAAGGCTACTGGTCCGGGAAAAAACATTAAAGTTTTCTTCCAGAAATTTAACCTAGAAATATTTCCACTAACTACTGCTTTAAGAACAGAATTTTCCCAGCCCCTGGATGGTGTCTAGTGCACCCTGTGTATAAGAAAGCAGGTAGGCACGTGTCCCTGTCTCAATATCTCTCCATCTGCCTACTTAGTGTCATTAGACAACTTTTTGAAGCTATTTGAAGTTGTTGAACACCTAAACAAAACAAAATTCTGTGCGACAAACACTATGATTTTAGCTCTTTTAGTTTCACTGGTGGATCTAAAATAGCATAAACTTGTGAAGCCCTTGATAATAAAAAGGATCTTGAAAGTGATCGGCTTAGACATCATCAAAGCTTTTGATAGAGTGTAGCACAAGGTATTGCTCCACAAACTTGCCAGTTATAGAATATCTTGGAGAGTCTACTCAGTTCTTCTTATCAGTTTGGTCTATGAAGATCGTCGTTAAGGAGGTTCCTTGCCTCGAACGCCCAATGAGTCTAAAGCTCACTCCCAACCTCAAATGGAAGGTGTGTATTCTTGACATTTCAAAAGATTCTGGAAGAATGGACGGTTGCTTGAATCTCTACAGAAAATAGCAGACTCCTGCTGCCATGTTCGATCTTTACAAGAGTCAAATCAAACCAAGAATAGAGTATTGCTGTCATATCTGGGATGGTGCTTCCCTATCCTCACGATCCATGCCCGACACCTCCTTGCGGGTGATGAATTATTCTCCATCCTGTAAACATTATCCCGCAAAAAAAGCATTGCAAGCCCCTTACTACTCTATCGCTATTACTTTGACAGATGTTTGGATGAGTTACATTTTTAGTGCCATCATTTCAGCCATTCATATCTAGGACACGACATGCGATGCTCACAGCGGCAAGCCATACCCAATCACTTTGTGTTCCTCTGATAAGGAGTCAGTACCTCTCAGACAGCTACTTTCCCAACACAAACTCCCGAGAGGATCCTTTCTTGCCAACTACAATCTTGGTCGCTTCGAGCCCTGCATCAACCGATATCTATCCAACACGATTGCATTTTATAACCCTGTTCAGAATCCATTATATTTTTAAAACCCTATTCACAGTTCATTACATTTATATAAATTTGTTCACTATCCATTATATTTTTATAAATCTCTTTCAGAATCCATTACATTTTTATAACCCCATTCGCAATCCATTATATTTTTGTAACCCTGTTCAGAACATTTAACAGAGAAATATAGGAGATTATCTCTTAGCAAGGACAACTAATTGAATAATAATTGATATTTAAATTAACGGATAATATTCTGGTTCTATTTTTACAAGCTTTTGTCCAATATCCTTCATAAATTATTTCAATAGTAACGCAATATTTACATTTTTAGAACCAATTCAGAATCCATTACATTTTTATAACCTGTTCACAATTCATTTATTTTTATAAACTTCTTCACAATCTATTATGTTTTTATAAACCATTCACAACCAATGGCATTTTATAATATTGTTCAGAAGCCATTACATTTTTATAACCTTGTTCACAATCATTTTTATAAACCTGTTGACAATCCATTACATTTTTATAAAGTTCGCAGTCTATCACATTTTTATAAAATTGTTCACAATACATTACATTTTTATACACCTGTCCTGAATCTATTACAATTTTATAACGCAGTTCACAAACCATTACATTTGTATAAATCTGGTAAGTATCCGTTATAATTTTATAATCTTGTTCAGAATCCATTATATTTTGTAACCCTTTTCAGGATCCATTATATTATTACAACACTGTTCACAATCCATTACATATTAAAAACACCTCCCACAATCCATTACATTTATATAAAACTCTTCACAATTGATTACATTTTTATAACAATCAATTATATTTTATAAACGTGTTCAGAATACATATCATTTTTTATAAACATGTTCACAATCCATTACATTTTTATAAACTTGTTCACAGTCCATTATATTTTTATAACACCTTTCACAATCTATTATATTTTATAACCCTGTTCAGAATTCATTACATATTTATAATCCTGTTCACAACCCATTACATTTTATAATCCTGTTCACAACCCATTACATTTTTATAACCTGTTCACAATCCATTACATTTTTATAACCCTGTCGGCAATCCATTATATTATATAATCCTGTTCACAGCCCGTTACATTTTATAATCCTGTTCACAATCCATTACATTTTTATAACCCTTTTCACAAATCTATGCACTATCTATTATGTTTCTGTGGTGGGACAGAACCCCTTTTACACAAGATGGACTCGTCCAAAGTATACTTATACTGACAGAGAGAATACATGCAGGTTGAGATACCTTGAGTCAGGGTGAGAGATACGGAGACAGTACACAGGGTGTTCACAGAGAGTTATACGAGAGTCCATCGAGAGAGATAATTACGGCTTCACTTACAGAGACTTGTACATATACTTTCTACTAACCCGCATTCCTGGACTACTAATTTTCACTTCAAGTCTGTATTCTTACTGTATTGTAGCCACACGAAAAAAAAATTCTCTCTCGTCAACACAATAACTTGACGACGAAGAATACGGACACGTACGAAGAAGAAAATTTTCGCTCACCAACACAATAACTGGCGACGGAAATTTGAGAGTCACGTCGACCACAACAACTTGGCGACAAGACTCGAAAGAACTCACACTGAGAACTACAAATTAACGACGAACATAAAAGAACGTACATAAGAGTAAGAAATAAAAAATTCGTCACTCCCTAAAAAATGGAAGATTTTCAAAAAGCAATGCTTGAGTTTATAAGAAGTGAAGAAACACAAATGCATCTCCAACAATTAATATAAAAAGTAACGCACAACAAAAGAATATAATTTTCTCAAGACGAAGTTTGGAACACAATAGAAACATTTAATACTTTCTAGAAGATGATAAAAATTTCGGGGACTATTACAGACGTCCTAAAGACATTTTCAGCATTGATTGCCAAAATTGGACGGAAGCTAAGAAGCTACGTTTATTACTCAGGAAATTGGGAACAGAGGGGTACACAAAATTTGTGGACTATATTCTACCGAAAAAGACTAACTTTTTGAATTTTGAGGAGGCAGTTACATGCCTTACGGATCTCTTCAGTCCAAAGACTTCACTTTTTCACAAAAGGTAGAAATGTCTCAACCTTGTAAAAAGCGAAAATGAGGACTACTGCACGTTCGCCGTAATTGTGAACAAACATTTCGATAATTTTAAATTGACAGAATTGACTCCGGACAATTTTAAGTGTCTTATTTTCGTACAGGGGTTAGTCTCAGCCAAGGACAGTGAAATGCGTAAAAGAATGCTCACGAAGCTTCAAAACGAGCCTAGATTAACGCTACAAAAATTGTCAGAAGAATGCCAAAAATACTTGAGCTTAAAAAAAGACTCTAAGTATATCGAGGAATCGGGAGTAGCACACATACGTAAGTTCAACAAAAAGTTACATTTTTCACACCACCCCCCCACCCGAAAAAAAAACAAAAATTATATGATAAAGAAAAAATTCCAAGGTATAAGACGATTAATGACAGAGATCAAAGCAAATATAACCCCCCTCCCCCATCTGCATGTTACAGATGTGGTGGATTCCACTGGAATAAAGACTGTCGATTTAAATACAAGAACTGTTTAGCTTGTAGAAAAATGGGACATAAGGCATCTCAATGCAGAAACAAAAAACACACTAGTAGGGTAAGAACTACTAGAATGGACTACGAAGACAAACTAAACACAAGAAAATACGTGTAACTCGAGATCTTAAATAAGAAAGTAAAATTACAGTTAGACTCAGGATCGGATCTAACTATAATTAATTTACAAACATGGAGTACGCTAAATAGACCGACCATGATGTATACACAGAAAATAGCCAAGTCTGTTACAGGGAAGCGTATCAATTTTGAAGGAGAAGTAATTCTAAACGTAAAATTCCATGGAAAACCGAAAAAAAATGAAGATATTTGTAATAAAAAACACAAAAATTTGGTGGGCACAGACTGGATGTAAAAATTTGACGTATGGGATTTACCCATTAGCTCATTTTGTAAGAAAATAGAGTGCGAGCCGTCAGAAGCTACAAAAATAAAAGAACTACACAGTCAATTTCCCGAAGTATTCTCAAGCGGTTTGGGACGATGTAATAAGGTTGCAGCTAAAATTGAACTAAAGGAAAATGTTCAGCCAGTATTCAAGAAAAAGCGAAACGTGCCTTTGGGAACCATAGAAAAAAACTGACAAGGAGTTAGATAGATTGGTACAAACTGGAATCCTTTCACAAATCGAATTCAGTGAATGGGCTGCACCAGTGGTCAACGTAAAGAAAAAATCCGGAGAAACCCGTGTTTGCGCAGATTTCTCGACTGGGTTAAATAAGGCTAGTGACGCAAACTCACACGGTGTGGGAGCTTGTATATTACAAAAGATGCAGGATGGCACAAGGAAACCTATAGCTCACGCATCTAGATCGTTGTTACCAGCAGAGAGGAATTAATTGCAAATTGAGAAAGAAGCGTTAGGCATAATATTCGCCATAACTCGCTTCCAGAGATACATATATGGAAGAGAGTTTACTCTTCAAACTGACCATAAACCTCTTCTCACTATATTCGTTTCCAAAAAAGGACTACCAATTTACACAGCCAACATACTTTTGAGATGGGGAACTATATTATTGAATTATAATTTCAAACTAGAGTTCCTACCGTCAAAGAAAATTGGTCATGCGGATGGATTATCTAGATTATCTGCGAAATGCGAACCTCTGGAAGACTCTGCAATAGCGGCTTTGCGAGCCGAAGACGAAATTAGTAAAGTTCTAATCAATACAGTAAGGAAATTACCAGTGACCTTGTTAGAAATCAGAAGAGAAGCTGAAATGGATGAATTCATACAAAGTACAAAGAGAAAAAAAGAAGAAAAAGAAAGAAATCTAGCGGAATGTTTTTCAATTTGTGATCACGTATTACTTTATAATGAAAGAGTGGTCATACCAGATCTTTACAAAGACGAATTCTGAAGGACTTTCATCTAGGACACCCAGGGAAAAATCGTATGAAAGCGTTAATGAGAAGTTTTGTGTACTGGCCTTAAATGGATAACGACATTACTCAAATGGTAGAAAAATGTAGAGGCTATGCGGCGGCAGCAAAGGCACCACCTATTATATAAAAACCATGGCCTAAGGTGGACAGACCTTGGTCTAGAATCCATGCAGACTATGCAGGACCCATAGATGGATATTACTACTTGATAACGGTAGATAGCTTTAGCAAGTGGCCAGAAGTTTTCAGATACAAAAACCCTACGACGGAAAACACTATTAATTGTCTACACGAGTTATTCGCAAGATTCGGCGTGGTAGATTGCCTTGTAACGGATAATGGTACCCAATTCACCTCGAGCGATTTTCAAGAATTCTGTGCGACTTATCAAGTCAAACATATTAAAATAGCACCATACCATCCATGATCTAACAGGCAAGCCGAAAGGTTTGTGGACACGCTTAAGAGAGCCTTAAAAAAAGCATAGGACGTACCAACAGAAAGAGCCATACAACAGTTCCTACAAGTCTACAGAATCACCCCGAACGGAAACACACCATCAGGCCTTTCGCCAGCTGAAGTGTTGTTTGCCCGCAAAATACGGTCTGTTTTTGATAAGCTATTACCCAGAAAAAATAAAAGCCGGCATACACCGATAGTGCCTAAAAGATCCTTCAAATCAGGCGAACGGGTCTATTTCAGAATGTTCAAGAATAATATGGCATACTGGGAACCAGGTACAATAATAAACAGACTGAGAAATGTTCTATACACGATCCAAGGTAAAAAATTCTCTCACAGGAGACACATAAATCAGATACAGAAAAGACGGGTAGAGGAACCAAACTCGTCACCTTCCGAAATTGAAGAAGCGATGGAAGCGATTTTCGAAGCCTTCGAAATCCAAAAACCACAAGTAGCCACGGAGATCAGAAGAACAAGCCGGTAAGGAAAATTCATGGAACCACTAATAATAGACCATAATCGAAAAAATATTAACTCTCTCCCAAAAAGAAGCTAGGGAGGGGGTGTTGTGGGGCAGACCCCTTTTACACAAGATGGACTCGTCCAAAGTATACTTATACTGACAGAGAGAATACATGCAGGTTGAGATACGTTGAGTCAGGGTGAGAGATACGGAGACAGTACATAGGGTGTTCACAGAGAGTTATACGAGAGTCCAGAGAGAGAAAGAGATAATTACGGCTTCACTTACAGAGACTTGTACATATACTTTCCACTAACCCGCATTCCTGGACTACTAATCTTCACTTCAAGTCTGTATTCTTACCTTTAATACACTTATTTTTCTATCTCAATTACTGGCGTTGTTTATTTATTTGTGCAGGATTACATTGCCGGAATCAACAACAGTATCTATAACCCTGTTCACAATCGATTGCATTTTTATAATCTGTTCACAACCCATTACCTTTTTTATAACCCTGTTCACAAACCATTACATTTTTATAACTCTGTTCACAACCCATTACATTTTTATAAACCTGTTCACAAACCATTACATTTTTATAACCCTGTTCACAACCCATTACATTTTTATAAACCTGTTCACAAACCATTACATTTTTATAACCCTGTTCACAACCCATTACATTTTTATAACCCTGTTCACAACCCATTATAATTCTATAACCCTGTTCACAAACCATTACATTTTTATAACCCTGTTCACAAACCATTACATTTTTATAACCCTGTTCACAACCCATTATATTTTTATAACCCTGTTCACAACCCATTATATTTTTATAACCCTGTTCACAATCCATTATATTTTTATAACCCTGTTCACAACCCATTACATTTTTATAACCCTGTTCACAATCCATTATATTTTTATAATCCTGTTCACAATCCATTATATTTTAATGATCCTGTTCAGAATCCATTACATTTTTAAAACCCTTTTCTAAACAATTAACATATAATTCTAGGAGATTTTCTCCTAGCATGGACAGCGAGATGGGAATAATCCCTTCCAACTGATCGAATAAAAGATCAAAATTCATAGAATGCACCAAACTCCTGTAGAAGGCCGAAGAGTAAAAGAGGTGAAATTTTGTATATAAATAAACGAGATAAGAATTACCATTACTCACTTTATTTACATACGGATTATTTTCACTATCTTTATTGATTTTATCACAACTTTTTGGCCGTTGCGCCTTCCGGCCTTCACCAGGTGTATGTCAATCCGGTTAACCCAAACGGAACAATAGCTTAGTGGATTAAAGTGTTAATTCTTGAATTTGGTGATATAGTAATTGTGAGTTTAAAAGTGAAAACTGGGCGTGCAATAAATTAGCAGTACTTAAATAAGAACTAGACGAGATGACCCTAGACATGGGCAGTGGAACGATAACATTGTACCCGTGTAAATTAAATAAAGGCTTCTGTTCATAATCAGCTGTATGTTTCTCGGGTCTACATACAACTGACGAAGACCAAAGGACATAATGGCCGAAACGTTGTAAAGTTTAATAATTTTTAATCTGAAAAATTCAAACAAATATTTTTTTTTTTTTTAGAAATAACCATGACCCTCCGTGTTGTTCTTGTGGTTTCAATTTTGGGAGAGAAGAACTTGGCCAAAGGATATTCACCCTTATGTCTTTTGATTGGTTTGACTTATATTATCGATACGGAACTAACAGGTACTTGAGGTCGTTTCTTTTACTCTTTAGCTGAAATTTTTTCAAGACATTTACATGATTATCCGGAACTTGACAGATAGGCCAGTTTAAAATAATTTTAAAAGCATTTTATATATCTTCCTTTATACTATCCTGAATATGATTACTTTTTATTATTACTAATTATTTCTTTCCGCTTAATTACTTATCATGTATACAGTAAACATACATATGAAATAGACTTTAGTAATAAGAATATTTCTCAGGGAAAAGGTTTTTCGGTTAACATTTACACCATGACTTAAGTCCAGTTATTTTTTTAGATCTGATGTCTTCATTGATATAACAGTAAATTTCCAAAGAGCCTCACTTCACATTTCTCTGAAATTCAGACTAATACTGACCCATAAGAAAATAACTTGATAAATGTGGGAAACTGGATCGACTTTCTATCAAAGGCCACAAACTATATATGTTATTTATACATTGAGTGATAAAATGGCCCAAAAGCAAGAGTTGAGCATTTTTGCTATTAAAGATACACCAGCTAGGACCACTATGCTATTTACATATGGTCGAATCACTCTCTGTCCCTTCGTATTCCACTTGTACGAAGGAAGTTCCACTAAGAAAGCATCTTCAGAGCTGATACTCTGTTGAACAGGCTCCGTATTGGATTCTTCCCCGATCACTACTCATCAAGCCCAGGTTCAATTACATATCTTCATATTTAGCAATTACTTCCTCTCCTTACAGACATACAAATACGTCATTCAGTTGAGAAACTATAAAGGGTCAATGGTAATAGTTTAAAGGAATGTGACAGTATATATGGTCACTGGTAGTAGTTTAAGGACATGTGACTATCGAGACACTGGTAGTATGGAAATAGGATTAAAAGGGGTCATGTGTAAACCTCGTATATTATTTGAGCATTGGAAGGGCTGAAAACGTAAGAAAAACGTAAGGTGAAAAACACAAATTGAAATATGAAGCGAAGGAAAAAAAGAGAATTATTTTTTTCTTTCTGATAAACTAGAAAAGCAAATAAGTTGATATGAGTCTACGAAAGCCGGAATGTAAAAAAGTAGAAAAATTCTTTACTGATTTTAAATAAATATTTTTGTTTTGATAAAAACGGCCGATTGTCGCAGGGAATATTTAGGTCGTATTGGTAAATCTACAAACTAAGAAATTGCCGTTTTGAAATAAGTAATTTGGTTTTGAAAAGTTGTCTGCTTGGTATTCGACGGTCATTGTCGGACGGGGAGCGAATTTAAGTAAAGCCCAAAATGTAAACAATGGGATTTGAATTGCATCGTATTTGGAAATCGACATTTCTTTGCCGATTTGAAATAGTTTTATTAAATGCACAAAAAATTTTTGACGAAAAAATATTGTTGGGTAAAATTATTTTTAACATAACGTTTATTGTTTTGAAATACCAGACCGCTTTGTTTGAAGGTCGGTATCAACACCCTTATGCAGACGAGTGTTATAGACTCGTGGGAGAAATATTTCATAAATTATCGCTTTCTAATAGTTGAGAGTTAGTCTCTGTTGTTGCTGATTTCAACGCCGGCCGAAGGCATCATTGTTGAGGGATGCGCTGCCGATGTTCTGTGTAATTGTGTAGCATACCGTAATCGGTTAAGCTTGCCTGCAGTGGGAAGTCATCTGCAAATGCCAGCCGACCGGGATCAGCCATCGTCAGTGAAATCAGCGTTTGCTTTATAGTGAGTTAGTGGTTCAGAAATGGCTGCTGTAAAAACTGAGTGGGCCTTTTGTAATTAGCCTGAAAAATGTTTTATGACACTGGTATTTGGGGGCGGTATTCCGGAAGTAGGTGCGAGGAACATAGCGAAATTAAATACTGTTTTTTTATTATGTGAGCTGTGGATGTCGAAGTGAACACTTTCGTTTGAGTTAAAGAATTTGGGTCCCGACAGGGTACGATACAGTGACAAAAGATAAATATTTCTGTGTGGGAAGAATTCTGAAGTTGCTCAACAAATGACAGAAATAATAAAACAAGAAAAATAAAGAATGTAAAAAAGTTCTTAAAAAGGTTAATGTAAAAAAAAAAGTATTTTATTTTTACTTAATGAGATGAACGAAAGACAAAATTTCCCAATTCGTCCCCGTTTAAAACAGATTATATTGTTGTGCTTAAATATTCGAATATTGTTATAATTCATAAAGGTTTATGTACTCATATTTTCTCATTTTTTTTCTTCAGGTCTATTGTTTGATGCAACGCAGTCTTTCGACGCCATCTTTTATTTTATTTCGGCTTCTGCATTTATTTCCTGCATCATTTCAATTGGAATTATCTATATGCAACGAAAAGGGAAATTCTACGAATAACCACAGAATAGTTTATAAAGAAAAATGTACTTTCACAATTTACATTTAGCTATATGATGAAGTATCAGTCAGATATTCAAGGTTTATTTAAATGCACGTCTTGATCTCAGTTCAAAGAATTCATTATTAAAAAAAAGTTCTTAAAAAGAAATTTATAGAATCAGGAAACGCTGACTATTTGAGTTGTATTATTGTGAAGAATTTCTTGTTTGAATTATTGTTTTCTTATTTCTTTTCTTTTCTATGATTACATTTGCCAGTTTCATGCCTTCTGTATGTAGATACAACTAATTGATTCTACTTCGTATCATTTGCCTGATTGAGAAGATGCGACAAAAAATTCACAATTAAAAAAAAGGTTAAAAATGGAATTTAAAAAAAAAGGCAAAAGCTTATACAAGTGAATATTTTTCTGATACAATTTTTTTGCTAAATTATGTTGAAGAAATCATCCCGACGCTATAAGAATTAACAGAAGAAAGACTGCGAATCGATATTGGGAGCAATTTGGAAGATGTCCACTGTCTTTTCCAGAATGGTAATGAGGCTTAACGGTTTTCAGGAATGGGAAATATTATCCATTGGTTCTTGCATTTGTTGTTCTGTTTGAGTGACCAAGTCACCAATCTACATTTCGAAGAGTTCTTGTAATGTTTTCAATTTAGCAGAGAAAGATTGGATGTTCAATACTTTGCCTCTTGTACGATATCGAATATCCCCATTTTCTTTTTTTTCTCCCTACTGTCATTAATTTTTAATTTTTACCTTTCACCCCGGCTAAAATTGCTTTTGTATTTCAATTTGATGCATTCAAATATATATATATATATATATATATATATATATATATATATGTATATATATATATATATATATATATATATGTATATATATATATATATATATATATATATATATATATATATATATATATAAAACAACTAAAAAGTTGTAAATTAAAAAAATATGTTTTTTTTATGAAAGTATTCATATTTTTTTATATATCTAATTTGATATTTCAGATCGACCTCGATCTTTCTTCAGAAATAACTAGTTTTTCTAGGGTTAAATAAAGACTTGGGTATTTTAAATCTTTATAAATATTTCAATACTTAAAAATTTTTTTAGATATAGTTAAAAAGATTTTTACACATCTAAAAATATTATTACACTTAGATTTACGTTAAAAATATTCGAACACAGGTGCATTCCATATCACGTGACGTCCGCGTCTCGCGACGGACGCTACTTGTAAACAAACCTCTAAAACCAGTTATTTCTGAAGAAATATCGAGGTCGATCTGAAATATCAATTTACATATATAAAAAAATACTTTCATAAAAAAACATTATATTTTTTTAAATTTACAACTTTTTAGTTGTTATTTCCATATATACATATTGAGAAATATATATATATATATATATATATATATATATATATATTAAGAGAGAGATTGAACTTTACATAAGCACACCTATCTTTTCTTGCTGACTAGAATGGCTCGAATTTTTGATAGAGGCCAACACAAAAATAACAAAGGTAAAAGGAAAAGAAAGTAGAACGCAAAGTCACTCACTCTTCACCCAGACGCCTTGTCACTCATTCGGCTCACGGGTGATTTGTAATTATAATTTCGGCCATAATAATGAAGAATTTTTTATTTCAGATAGTCGTTCCTTCTATAGCCCCATTGATAAGTCCGTCTTACTTGGACCGTAAAAATGTCTGTTTAATTCTTGAAATGAAGCATCTGATCCAAGAATAGAATCGTTCCGTCACCAGTAACTTACTTGCTTTGTACCTTTTGTTGTTGTTTTTACTTTTTATCTTTAAATTTTTTCGTTTTCTGTTCCCCATTTTTTTCCTTTTTTTTTCACTATTGCAATTAATTTTAAATTTTAACCTTCAGCCCCATCCCAATTAAATCCACTTGTTGCAATTGGAATGACGTTGTACTTTATAACTTTGATGTAAATTTAAAAATATTTGACCACAACTAACTGCATTCTTACTGGTTCATATATATATATATATATACATATATATATATATTCATATATATATATATATATATACATTCATATATATATATATATATATATACATATATATATATATATATATATATATATATATATATATATATATATATATATATATATATCTGTAATCATTCTTTTATAATTAATGTGCATATTCCTTATTACCTCAGTACCTGCATGCAATGAATTCTATACTCAAGTTGACTTATTACGATTTTGATGACTACCGACCTCACAAAATTGACTTTGCTTTAGTACATAACCAATTATGACTGGGAAATGGCGGCAACCCTTAACTTGGGGGAGATATTAAAAAAATGAAATGGTAAAAATCTTCGGCAACTTAGAAGCTTACTTTTAAATCAATCATTACGTCTTATCGGAAATGTCTACTTCGCTCCCGAAGTACTTGAATCCGCATGCAATCCCAGTAGTAGAGGCCGTGGTCTTAAAGGACACGCTACCCCTGCTCTAATTCTTACTCTCGGTTCTCTCAGAGTGATATTAGTCATCCAGTAATCCCCTTGGTCTGGTTTGGGTCGACAGCCTTATTTAGCAAAGATCCTAGTGTTGGTGTCTCTATAAAATCGTCTAGCCTCCTATTCTGTGAAGAGGTTAATAGGAGTAGATAGGCTCACCTATCATCCGGCCCACACTTCTTCTACATCTATGGAGCAGGAGTAAAGGATCATCCCTTGTTCCCTATTCAGGATATGGTTTACCGGTTCTTTCTTCTTCCATAGGCATAATGATTTATTCGTAATCAGATTAATTAATAGCAGAGACTTTCATTATGGTTGGCAATTCGCTTACTGCTTCATCCGACTGCTAGTAAGGAGCCTGGACCCTTTGGAAGAGCTTAGAAAGGCTGCTTTGATCAACAATCGCATAATACCGCGGTATTTTTAGTGTCATGTCCGCATGGGTAGGTATCTCAGCATGTATTTCCGGCGGGCAACCCTGGGACTACATTATGCTCTGCCACGTTCTGGCTAGTTTGTATTGCTATTGACGACAAATAGTGAAAATTATGTTGGCCTTTTTCCTTTTCTTCTTCTCCTCAATACAAATCTCCTCCTGATAAATACAATGAAAAGAAATACAATAAATCCTACCCTCGTCAACCTTTCTTTCTCCAATATTCGTAGTATCCGTTCCAACTTATGCAGTATAGAATCATTTCTCATGGAATGGTCGCCGAATATCTTTGAACTTTATGAGACCAGTTTAAATTCTTCCAGTGCTACCAATGAATTGTTATTTACATCCAGGATAATCTTCCAATGGCAAGGAAATTGTCACTCGAGCTCCAGACAACTCTTTCGATTTTCGTTATTACACTCTGTTAGCGATCTATTTTTCCTTTATCGTCCCTGCTCTTCTCGCGACTGCAGTATATTAGATATATAATCTCTGACAGTGTGTATAGAAAACGTACACTCTCTCTCTCTCTCTGTCTCACTCTCTCTCTCTCTTTCTCTTCATCGGTTTGCAAACATCTTTGTGTTCAGTGATTTTTATATGCGCATCATGACACACGTCGCTTGAACATTCTAATGTCACTGATGTTGTCGGAATTCAGACTTCAATTTTTCCTTTTTCTCAATCCCTTACACAAATCGTAAGTTTTCCCTAGAAAATCGAAGCAAAAGGTTTCTTTAATCGATTATTTCTTATCTCCTCTCCAAGTTTTAACCGGGCGCCGTAACCCTAACCCTCTTAGCAAATCTGATCACTCTGTAGGATTTATTGATATTTCCTTTCAGTCATCTCGTAGATAGGAACATGCTATTCATAAGACCTCTTTCCGTTACCCGCACACTGATTGGGATTCACACCGAGATTTTTTCGAGACGCCCCTCGGATTAACATTTAGAGCCCTCATATTGAGAATTGCGCCACTTAGGCTTCTTCTTGGGTCATACCCACCATAGATAATTTTATTCCTTTTAGGAAATTCCAGGTGAAACATCAATCTTCTTTATGGTGCACCCCAGTATGTTCTGCCACTATAGCCCACAGGAACCACTATTTCTGTCTATACCAGCGTGAAAGCTCCCATCACAACAGACGCCTGTTCTGTGCTGCGCGTTATAAATGTAAATGTGCCCTCGAAATAGCTAAGTCTCTGTTTGCTGAGAGAATGAGTCCCCATATTGCATCTAAAAATTGTGGTTCTCCTGATTACTGGCGTCTCTGTAACAGTGTATTCAATAAGAGTAAGTTTTCTATTCCGCTTCTCTTCAATAAATTACAATCTTCTACTAATAAAGCTGAATGTTTCGTCTATAAACTCTACTCTAGACTTAACTGAAGTATCCTTGCTTAATTTCCCCACTTAGAATTGAATCGCTGTTGAGTAATATGCATATAACCCCTTCTATGGTTTCTGCTATCATTCCTTATCTGGATACCCACAAATCAAGTAGATAAGATGGTATCCCTTTAATAGTCCTTAAGAAATGTATCCTAGAACTGGTTCCCGTTCTCTCTAAACTGTATAATGAACGCCTCGTTTCTTTTTGTTTTCTTTCCTGTTGGAAATCCTCATATGTTATTCCAGTTTTTAAGAACTCATGTGAACAGTCTGACTCTTCCAAGTATCGGTCTATTAGCTTTCTATCTCTTTTGGGGAAACTCCTAAACGCTCTAATCAATACTTAATTGGCTAAGTACCTTACATAGCAAGGTTTTTTTTTCAGACAGACAATATGGCTTTCGTTTCTCTAGGTCAGCTGCTGATGTATTGTGGATAATTACGGAAAGAGTTTATCAAGTTCCAGCTAAAATGGTGTGTGGTTAGCCCACTGGGATTGATGGACCCGAACACAAGAAATACAACGGCTAACTTTAAACTTGAAAAGGTCAAGATTTAATAAATAAATAATATTTCAGCGTTCAGTCGTAGCCGTTAGAAGTATAGTGTGGAAATAGACTTTAGAAGGAAACGGAAACCTAATTCTAAACAAGAAACAAGTGACAGAACTCTACCTGGAACTTGGAAAGCGTGTGAAAGGGACGATAGGCGAAACTATCTCCTCCTATTAAAATCAATGAAATGTTTAGCTATTAATGGAAAACAGAGATGAATAAAACATTTTAAATAAATCTTCGAAGGTAACTCTGTTCTACAATTCAATTATGAATTCAACATTAAAAATAGAATTATTTCCTTTGTTACAGGGCAGGAGGAGGATTTAGTATATCGCCTTTTTTGTAAACAAATTGAATCATGTATATTTTGTTTTATTGTTGCTATACTATTGTAAATATAGAAATAATAAATACTTGCAATAAAGCATGAATTTTAACGATGCTTTTCAATCGGAACAGATTTGCAAAAATTGTTCATTTATAATATAAACATAAAATATCAATAAAAAAACTAATTCAACGAATTGAGATAAAAATTTATTTCATTATAATTCATCGATATTTTCCCGTATATTGTTACAGTCAAATTCCTAATTCATTGTCATGACCTGTTTTAATTAAATACATAATTGGTAGAGTTAATCTTAGCATAGTTTGGTAAAAGGCCAGGAGTGCGGAGTGTCCAGTAAATATCAAATTCACTACAGTCGTAATGGCGTGCACGATTAGTTTCTGAATATTATTTCGGAACAAGGCTCATTTCGTTTTCCTCGCGACCCTTTTTGCTCGACATTGCTGTAAACAATGCATTTATCACCGACTGCAATGTTGTTTTGTATTTTTTGTTTTATTTTGTTTATGTTTTGTTTTTGTTTTTTGTTTTTTTCATTTTTAACAGAAAACGAAAAATAATGGTTATTAAAAAATGAGTAACAAGTGCCAAAACCAAAAACAAAAAACAAATGGTCCATCCACAATATTCCTTGATTTGTGTCTAGTGGAATGTGAAAGGTGTCGTCCATTAAGAAGAGATACGGGAAGATGAAAAGGTCATCAATTCAGACATTTTTTGTCTTTAGGGTTGAGCAGGAAAATGCAGCATTATTTAAAAAATGTCCTCCGTTTATCAAAAGAAGGAAAGTGTCACTCTGCCACATGTCAATGCAAGGGAACTATCCTACCAAACTGTTCCTCCATATTCTTCATATTCTCCACATTCAATAGAGTTCACCTCTACAGATTTTTCATTTGGTCGATAACTAGAAAATGTCATAAATGGCAGTGAGTTCCGAAAGAAACAAGTTGAAAAGAGTTTTTCGAATTTCTTTCGGTGAAAAGCGAGATTTCTTTAAACGTAGAATCCGAAGATGGCACTCCTGTGGGGGCTGCAGTTGTTGGGTTGGAAATTGTAAAAGATTACATTTTGTTCATATATATATATATATATATATATATATATATATATATATATATATATATATATATATATATAAGCAAAACTATCCCTATGATATTTCGATTTAAAATTTAGTTTGCACTGGAACGAATTATATCTCTGGTTTCATCTGTCACTGGAATAAATTATGCTGCTCTATATGAAAAACTTATTCATGTATTGTATGAATATTTTCTTTTCAAGTCACCTGTATGGTATCTATACTGTGGTTTCTGTGGCATCTCGGTTGTTTTACAAGTTGAAATTCTTAGCCGTATGCCCAATCGTTGAGTGGGGGAGGAGATGGCGGTATAAGTTAGTGATTTGCTTTCATATTTGTTTAATCATTGTTAATTATAATATCATGGTTATTTAATTATTCTCCCCAAGACTTGTCAAGTATCAAGAAATCGTTCACAGCGCTAATTTTTTCAATTAAATCGACTGAATAAACAACCGATAACTGGTTTCTTGATGAAAAATTTCACGCAATCTTAATGGATATGTGGAATAGATTACAGTTGACTATAGCCTTGAAGAGGTTAACGCTGTTGTGATTAGGGAAGCGTCCTTTTTGCAGTTTGTTGCGTAAAATAGCGTTTCTTGAAAAGCAGCAATCGAAGTGAAACTTCCTCCTTATTACTGACATACTAAAGAAAAGAGAATGATTTAAGTCTGACTTTTTTGACGTCTTAACCTGTGAGAATGTTTCGCTCATCGAATGGAGCATGAAATTCTTTGGTGAAAGAACGATTGAAAAATCGATCTTTTTCTACATCTGTTGTCTATTTTATTCGATTTTTTTAACAGATGTCTTGAAAAGACAGCACAGAGATCGATCTCCTAGATTTTAATTTTAAGATCAGACTTTTTATACTTTTCAACACTTCTTCCTTGCCACAACTTCTAAATATTACAAATACTGACAAAGAAAAAATATACATCTTCTCTCTTAATACAGATCACAAGTCAGTGAGATAAGTGTATCAATTTGTCGACAGAAGACCTGCATCAGTGTTGAGTCTTGACTCATTGTTGAATCTCGACTAATGCATGGAATAATAATGCAACACAAAATGTACTTAGAACAAGAATGTATTATAACAAGAAAATGTACACAATATTTACATATAGTATTTTCTGTATATTTCTGGGAAGACGTTCCTGGAGAATGTGTTGACTAAGTCGCAGTCGGGCAGAGTCTCTAGCTGGATCTCTGTATTCGCTCTCTCGTCTTCCGGTACCAACCATTATTTATATAGTCGGTAGTCACCTATGCAGATTAGGTGGATTCTACCACAACACCCCCTCCCAAGCCTTGGAATCCTTTTGGGATTTCAACTGGCTTCCTATATGGGATGATGATTCTGGTTATTTCTTTGTAGATCCCCTTTGCATAGTTCATATGTATATGTAAATCTGTTTAATTTTAACATGTTTTTTTTTTTTCATGCCTTGTCCTTTTTTTTAGTAGTTCATTCAACGGAGCTCTTAGATTGTACCTTCCTTTAATGAATGCTTGATAATAGTTTGCGAGCCCCAGAAAACTCTGTAGTGTCGCCACGTTAGTGGGCGTCGGCATGTCTCTAATCGCAATGGACCTTTCCGGATCTGGAAATCTGCCATTTTTGTTGATTATGTGACCTAAATATTTAATTTCCTCCAAACCAAATTCGCACTTTGATTCTTTGACTTTAAATCCAAAGTCTTGAATTTTTTTTAAATAGTTGATTGAGGTGCTCTCGATGTTCGTCGACGTTTGCACTCCTTACTATGATGTCATCTAAGTAGGCACACGCAAAGTCTAAATCATTCAACATGACGTCCATAGCTAGTGCCACTTTAATACCAAAAGGAAGCCTGTTGTACTTGAATAAACCCCTATGTGTGTTTATCCCTAGTAACTTCGAACATTCTTCTTCGACGGGAATTTGGAGATAGGCATCTGATAAGTCGATTTTTGAAAAAATCACACCGCCATTTAGCTTGTTAAAAATCTCCTCCGGACTCGGTAACGGGTAATGGTAGTCCTTAATTACCGAGTTCAACCCTGTCGAAAAATCAACGCAGACTCTGATTTGGTTTGATTTCTTTTTTATGCACACAATCGGCGCAGCCCATGAATTAGATTCTACTTTTGAAATAATTCCCATTTTTTCCAACCTATCAAGTTCTTCGTTAACTTTCTCTACACTTGCGAAAGGCACGTTACGTTTCTTTTTAAAAATAGGCATAGTATTTTCCTTTAATTCAAATTTAGCTTCAAACTTGTTACATCTTCCAAGACCAGGTGTGAAGGTTTCCGGAAACTTTTTCTTTAATTCCTCTTTAATGTCCTGTCTTGTTTGCGTATTACTTTCTACTTTTCTGCAGAATGAGTTTAAAGGTTTATCCCACAATTCGAATGTTTCAATAAAATCTGTACCCAACAAGTTTTCTCCATTTCTCAGAATGAAAACTTTCATTTTTTTAACGATCCCGTTCAATTTCATGGGAAGTACAACCTCGCCTTCGAAGTTAATTTCCTTTCCAGTTACTGTTCGAGCGAGTTTCGTTGACTTCATTATTGTAGGCCTTTTTAAAATTTTCCATGTTTTATCGCTTATTATTGTTAAATCTGACCCCGAATCGAGTTGAAATTTGATATTCTTTTTGAATATTTCAGTCGTCACATATTTCCTCAAATCTCTATCTGATTTGATATTCGAATTTGTTTGTCTAATTCGGCTCTTGAAATTTTTCGTTTTACAACACGATCCTTTGTGACCATTCTTTTGGCACGAAACATTTCTTATTTCTATATGGGCAATTTACCTCTCAGTGTCTTTCGTTACAACGTCTGCAATTATATGGTGGAACCTTTTTTCCATCCTCGTTCTTTTTATTTTCTTGTCTATTTTTAAAATACGCCGAATTTTTACTCCAATTTTTTGCTGATGGGTAATTTGACTGCTTTTTTATTTTTTTAATATAAGCAATGCCAGCTTCTTCGATTTTTTGCGACTCTTTCTTTAAACTTACGGCCCGTTGACACTCCTCTGCTAACTTTTGCAGGGTAAGGAAGGCCTTGTTCAGATTCGAGTTTAGACAAAACTCTACGTCTTATTTCGACACTCTTACTGGATACCAGTCCTTGAGCAAAAACACTTGAATTCTTCAACCGTAATCTCTGCCAATCTGAAATTGTCACAATGTCTATTCACTATAGATGCATATGTTAAGTAATCCTGATCGTCGGATTTAGAGACATTCATGCATAACCATCGCTTATGCCAAAGCAACATATTTGCTCCAAACAGCTCTTTTAGCAATTTCACTGTTTCCGAGAATTCCAATTCAGTTGTTTTTCTCGGTAGAATAAAATCTACAAATTTGCTATGTTCTGCTGTACCTAGCTTTCTTAGTAATAGACTGACTTTTCTTGAATTCGACCAGTTTTCACAGTCTGTGTAGAAAATATCTTCATATCGTTTAAAGTACGCTTCAAACGTTTTTTCTTCGTCTGGCACATAGTTGAAAGTTTCCAGCGAATTAAATATGGTGTTATTAGAATATGAAGAATTTCCCTCATTTGCCTGATAGTTGTTTAATTTCTCCAGTGTTAACTTTTGAATTTCTAAAAGTCTTTCCTCTTGTCGTTCTTGATATTTTTGCATTGCTATCTGTTGTTCTTGTTGTCTTTTTTCTTGATATTTTTGCTGTGCTATCTGTTGTTCTTGATATTTTTGCTGTGCTATCTGTTGTTCCCTTATTAATAAGGCAAACAGTTCCTGCTGGGATTTGAATAATTCAGATATGACTTTGGATAGTTCCTCCATTTTTAGCTGATAGTGTTCATGCAACAAGGAATATACTTTTAATTTGTGTATCCACGAATATCATATAAGCTGACCAAAAAAATCGAAACAACGTACGACTTTTAATTTTATGACTTGCTTTTACATTCACGCCCGTGCTAATCAACTTTGGTATTTTTTTTTATTTCGTGAACAGAGAGCGTCGGACTTTTTTTTTCGTTTTCGACTTCTGTTCGCGTATTTCAATGACAACGTCTGATCTTCTTATCAGAGGTAATTCGTCACTATATTGTTGAACAAATAAAAAAAAAATTTTTAAAGTTCGTTACCTTTCAAAGTCGACACGGTGTATTTGTGCTCCTTTTAAATCCATGCATGTTTTTGTAGTCGGCCAATTTTTCTTTTTAGCGGGTGTCTCGTTGTAGATAATTTTTTAATTTAAATTACCGTTATTCGTTTAAGACACCTTTCAAATTTTTCTGAGTGAACGTTCCTTTATGCTTAGTCGCCTTTTAACGAGTTCTACATATCCAGAAGTTCAGAATCTTTCGTCGTTACGTTAACGTTGGACTTTGAATTAATAGTTTTTTTTTTTCAGCCTGAGTTCTTCAATGACTTGTCCCAATTGTTGAAAACTCTCACTATTAATTCTTTCTTTTTTCCGTATGGTTCGTTCTACTTCGTCGCCATTGTTGAAACTTGGCGTATGGTTCGTTCTACTTCGTCGACATTGTTGAGTCTTGACTCATTGTTGAATCTCGACTAATGCATGGAATAATAATGCAACACAAAATGTACTTAGAACAAGAATGTATTATAACAAGAAAATGTACACAATATTTACATATAGTATTTTCTGTATATTTCTGGGAAGACGTTCCTGGAGAATGTGTTGATTAAGTCGCAGTCGGGCAGAGTCTCTAGCTGGATCTCTGTATTCGCTCAATATTTAATGTACAAAGGTACAAATGTGGCACAAGGCCAAAAGTGGGGGTTGGGAAAGGGAGGTCATCAATTGTCTTAACTTTAAACTTAGCTAGTCACGAGCACTTACCCAAACATACAATACAATATTCCTTCCACCAAAACGCCACATTCATACTTACCTTTCATGCTACATCCACCAAAATACCTCATTGTCTCAATGAAAATCCTAAATAACCCCATATGTACAATAAAGTCTGTGGGGGGCGGGAGTAAAAATTTTAAAAATAAAATAATCCCCAATAAATAAATACAATATGACTAGAAATATGTACATGAAACTAAACAAAATTATGTTAGTAATAAAAAAAATAAAAAAATCCTAAATGTGACAGTAAAATCAATTAACTGGGCGAAATCGATACGGGGCTTTGACAATATAAAATACACATTTATCCATCCCAACCACTCACACAAACACGCACTGATTCAGACTCAAACGTACGAAAAAGATCAGACACTCGAAAGCGAAAGGCGTCCCGTATCCACCAGAGAACTGAAATCACTGAGCACCTAAAGAGGGGAGGGATGGGGAGTTAAACTAAAGGAAAAGAAAAGGGGGGCAGAAAAAAAGGGGGGCCAATGAGCAAACACACCCTAGCTAAGTTTACATAAATGCAATAAACTAAAAAGATTACACACAAAAACCTACTCTAGCCTACAGCATGGATGGGTTGCCCAAGTTCAACCCAGATAAACAATATCCTGATGCCTAACCGGCATCAAAATGCCACTCAAGGTCAGCCCCTCTCACTCGACACAAACGCGCAAGACTCACCCACCTTTCGCCAAATTCAGATGATGTGAGCCGCCGCCTTTCCGTCCTAATCTTGACTTTAAGCTGATGCCTAAAGAACAAGATCAGTTCGGAAGAAGCAAACTTCTCGCCACCATGGAATTCCTTCTGACGCGTCGTCCAAATCACGACTCTCATAACGCCTAGTAAGCAACAGAACACATAATGTTCAGCCTTCGACATCTGCGGCACCACATTGCTACAAACAGAAACGGCATCCAGGACAAAGGACTTTCTACGCAGCACGCGGACCATGAGGCCTTCAACAAACTTGCACAACGGCACTACCACCGTGCACTGAAAGAAGGCGTGACCAATGGTCTCGACTTCCCCAACACAGCGGCGGCAGTTTGGAGAATTCTCCAAGCCCGCTGAACAAAGTCTTTTGCCGACCCAGAGGGCTCTACGAATCACCCGCCAGGTGAGTGATGCCTCATCGTTAGTGAGGCATTTCAACCCAGGCGCCCAAGACCATATTGAGCGGGCCTGCTGCTTCGTAAGACCGAGCTCGCTAATCAAACCATCTTGAACGGACTCCCGAACTAGCACTTGATACAATGCCCTACGAGACAACGCCTGGACGTTGGAGAGGCCTTCCGACGCCCGTAAGAGGCATTTCAGAGCGCGACGACATTCGTGATAGAAGGAGCTTTCGGCTCGGGGTCTACGGCGGGCCTCCCCCTCGCACGAGTGCACACTTCTCAGGGACGGGAAATTTTTCCGGGTGTCTTCCTTCCAGAAGGCTCCCACCTCATCCGATTCGCGACACAATCGGTCTAGGAAAGCAATGCGAAGCATATGTTGACGAATCTCAATGCTTGGCATACCCAGGCCGCCCTCAGCGGTATGAAGGCAACAGATCTCCCGAGATACCATAGCGGCCTTGCCTCTCCACAAGAAAGAGAACAAGAGCCTTACTAATAAAATTAGTGGGGTAAACGGAAGTGGAAGTACAGAGAGTCGGTACACGAGAATTGGATATATGTGTGAAACACATACTCCCGCCCTTCCCTTCAGGGAAAGCCTCCTCCGAGACCACAGATTAACCGCGATCTCGGCCTTCCCTCGTACCTCCGACCAATTCATTTCCAACTGGAGATCCGGACCGAACCAGACGCCGAGTATCTTTATCGGCCCATCCGTCCAGAGGAAATGTCCGGGAAGAGAAACTCCCTTCCACGCACCCAACCGCAAGCCAACAGACTTATCGCGATTGATCTTGGCCCCTGTCACCATCTCATAACCACTGACCTCTTTGCTGACTTCGTCAATCTCGGCTCTGCTCGACACAAGAACCGAAACGTCGTCAGCATAGGCAGAATACTTTGCTGAGGTGGTAGCCCCAGGCAGAGATAGTCCACGCAGGACCGGATTCGCCTTTAACTTGCGAAGGAAAGGTTCCAAGGCAAGAACGTAAAGCAAAGGCGAGAGCGGACAACCCTGACGAATAGAGCGAGACAATACGAAAGACTTCGATCTTACTCCATTCACTTCCACCAGCGCACCGGGGGTCGCATACAAGAGTCGAATCCAGGAGCGAAAGTTGTCTCCGAAACCGGCCGCCGAAAGGACAGCCTCCAGAAAACGATGGTCAACCCTATCGAAGGCCTTGGACTGATCTAAATTGATCAGCGCGGCTTCACCGTCGACTTGTTCTAAGATCAAGCGTACCATATGCAGATTATCCTGAATAGTCCTGCCCTTCACAGCACAAGTCTGCTCGGGGCCAATCAGACTAGACAGGACAAGCTACAAACGGTTGGCTAAGATCTTCGCCAAAATCTTTAACTCAGTGTTTAACATGGTTAAAAGGCGAAAGTTCCCTAACCCATCCCCACCGTTCTTGTCCTTACGCAGCAACTTGATCACACCCCTGGTGAAGCGTTGAGGTATAGACCCCTGCTTCATCCAGTGGTTGAAAATCAGCTCCAGCAAAGGAATAAAAACGGGCGACAGCCTCAAGTACACTTCGTAGGGAAGACCATCGAGTCCCGGAGACTTATCCAGGCCAACTTGCTTCAGCGCTTCCCAGATCTCAGACTCTGTTATGAGACCCTCGCACCCAGCCGCTTCAGCTGCCTCGAGGCAGGGAAAATCGGCTAAATAGGAGTCGAACCGAGCAGAGCTCAGACCGGGATCCCTGGTGAAAAGATCCTGAAAGTAATCTCGAAAGACCTCACATATGCCCGCGTTTGTAGTCACGGTCCGATTATCCGGTAATGTGACGCACGCGATATGTCGCCGAGACGCACTCCTACTCTCCTCTGCACGCAATTCAGCGGCCATATTCGTCACCTCAGAGGACATTCTTTTTAACCTAGCCCTAACTACCAGAGCTTGGTCCTTCTTGATAAGCAAGGAGGCCAACTCTGCCTTAGCTAAGGCTATATCCCCACTAACACGGGATTTCACTGCCCGATCAACTTTTTCTTCTAAAGCAGTTTGCGCCGCTAATCTATCTCGATTGAGTCGACGACTAAAATCGGCAGCAAACGTTCTAATTTTTGATTTTAATTTACCCCACCAGGCGTTCCCAAAAACCGCCCCCGACAATTCCCGTTGAATCATTAGTAGCAGTTGGTCCCGAAATCCCTGCTCACCGAATAGTGAACAGTTGAATTTCCAGTAACCAGCCAACCTAACCTTAGGCTTATCTAAGTTTACCCGGGCCCGGACAAGCCTATGATCCGAATAAACTATGTAATGGAAACTTGGACACCCTAAGAGCCCTACATCGACTCTCTTAACTAAGACTCGGTCGAGGTAGCTCGCAAGCGTCCCAGGAGCCGAGTTGCCACTATTAGTCCAAGTCCATGCTACCTCCCGAGGGTGCTCATTCCGGTACTTATCGACGAGATCAAACCCGCCGATAAAGTCCCGAAATGGTTTCACATCAGGATTGTTAGTACCCCGTTTTTTCCCTATACGATCTATATCGGGGTCAAGGACGGCATTCCAATCGCCCGCTAAAACTACCCGACGAGATGTCGTCAAAAACGGCTCGATCTGCCGAAACAGACCAGGTCGCTCAGCATGGATATTGGGGGCATAAACGACAATAAGACGTAAAGCCTTACCTTTTATGGTAACGTCCAGCACACAAAGCCTGCCCGCCGGATCTGCGAAGACAAGAGTACATACAGCATCTAAAGACCTGCTCACTAGCCAAGAGACACCCCTCGAACGACCATCAAAACATGCTGAATAAAGGGAGAACCCCCTAGACAGCACGTCCTCACGATCATGAGAAGAAAACCGGGTCTCCTGCACGCAACAGATATTCACCCCGAGGCGCTGAAGGTCACGAGAGAGCCTCGCCCTGCGAGACTCGGACCTCAGGCCCCGGACATTTAAACTAGCTAACCAGAGAGCCATATTGAATACTGATTAGGGTTGTTTATCTGCTTTGAACATGGCTGGGGTAAGGATACCGACAGCCTCTTCCATAGACCCATGGCCCATCTCATTCTTGATGGAACCGTCTTCGGAGATTCCGCCGATATCCCACGGGAACGTTAATTTTAGTGCTCTATAGAGGGAGGGGTGAACGAAAACCGGGACCCTCCCTGCACAAAACTGTTTCATATGTCGAAGTTTATCGTTCTGCACGATGGCTATAGGAGGGGTCATGTTGAACGCAGACATAGCCTCGTCCAACATGGCCCAAATTTGTTTGGCACCAGTATCTGCACGTATTACAGTTAATACCCTCTGGGCATTAGGAAAGTTATTTGGGTTGTCTATATCTTTATCCGCGAATTGTTTAATTGATATAAGATATTTGAGGTTGGTAATTCTGTTCCCGTAGTCTCTAGCTTTTTCTGCTTGCAGAGAGGAGATTTTGCAAATATCAATTCCGGGATTATAGATGTGTTTAGGTTTTTTTTTCCTGTCAGCAGCATCATGAGTGGGGCTTCTGGGCCTCTTGGTAACTGGAGGGGGAATTTGGGAAGATTTAATGGGAGAAGGACTGGGAGAGTTACGTGGTGTGCTTGATTGTCTAAAAGGGCTGGGGTCTCTACTGAGAGGGATTTGGGGCTGGGCATAAGAAGTGGAAGGTGTGGCAGGGGAAGGCTTCACTCTAGGGGTTGACGGACGTGAAGAAGGAGGAGGCGGGTTGGAGGATGTGGAGGGAGTGGCCTTTATTTTAGTGGGAGATTTGACTTGTGAGGGTTTAGGAGACTGTGAAGTGGAGGATTTCTTTGATGGAGATGATTTTCCTTTTTTTATCATCGAGCTGTTTCTTTAGAGCCTTAATCTTTTCAGTTTTTTCGAACCCTGGATCGTACTTTTTCCTTTGCTCATCGATGTTCAGATTAGAGGTCGGGGCGTCGCCCTTGCTGTTGATAGAGGGAGTGGGGCTGTTTGTGTCTTTAGTCCCCGAGGCTTCAGGGGACTGAGGACCCGCTGGCTGACGCTTCCCCCTGACCCTGCCAACTACCTGCCATTCCCCTTCTTCCCCCTTCTTAGCCACAGAAGCGGCAGAAGAGGGATCTTCGGGGGATGGGGGCTTTGATGGAGACCTAACCGGGGGATCAACTTCTCTGGTCCCGGCAGCTGGCATGCCCATTACAGGCGCGGCGGATTTTGGAGACTCGGTCAGAGGGGGAGTTTGGTCGTTAGTGACCTGAGTCCCAGAGGCCTTCTTCTCTGGGCAGGAAGAGGAGAGATGACCATTCACTCCGCACTTCCAGCAGGCTGGTTTACGGCCGGTCACAATGACCGGCAGCTTCAGGTCACTGACGTCAATCCAGTTGGGGACGGAGCTGAAGGCCATTCGATCGAGCATCATGTCAAATCTCCATCCCCCAGTCAGGCTATCACAGGAAGCGGCCAATATCTCACCGTATTGGGACAGGAAAGCCGCAATGTGTTCCCCGATAACCTGAGGAGGGACCTCGTATACTGCAACATGGTCCTTCACCGACCCTCGTACTCGGTACGGAGGATGAGATCCTTTGTGTTCAACTCCCTCCGGGTGGCTCTAAAACAGTCTTCCGCTCTGGGCAGCAGTATGTCCCACATGAAAAAACCCTTACCCTTGACAATTCGTAGGGGTTTGAACCCCAGGGACTCCAGTGCTTTAAACACTGTGTCTTTAGTCGAACGACAAATTTTGCGCGAACGCTTGTCGACGACAAAGACTGACACTATTCTTTTTTCGATTTTCTTTAGTTCAATTGGATCCTCCAAGAGCCCGTCTTTCACCACGAGGTGAGCGTAACTCTTGGCACGATCCAAGAACTCCGCAATATCGATTATACATTTGGGTGGGGACTTCCAACAAGAGGGCGAATCCCCGACCTCGATATTAGCTTTTGGGTTGTCTTTATTCTCGGTCATTTTCAGGTTCTCTTCCGATAGCCTGGCTTTGGCGGCCTTTTTAAGGACCTCAACCATCTCCTCGTTAGTAGTGGTTCTTGGGAGGGCAGGATATTCCTCCGGATTATCTTTATCGGGGGGATCTTTTTTGGGGTTAAATAGGTGCTTCCTTATAGACTTTCTGAAGGAAGCAAGGGTTGTTTTCTTTTTTGTAATAAGAAAAGAAGGGGCTTTTTTTTACTTCTTCTCCATGATGAAGTAAAGGGAGGGTCGGGAGTGGAGGAATAGGGGGAGGGATATTTAATAAATTTCGCCTAAAGGCCAAACAAAAAG
>OZ038485.1:134899779-134957279 GCA_964036315.1 Acanthosepion esculentum
TGCCCGAGGCAGCACCTTCTCATTACACGAGAGAGAGGGATGGTGGCAACTTTTGTTCCATGCCCGGGTGTACGCGCTCGGGTCCACACCTTAAAAGCTAACCTTGTGTCGCATCTCGTCTTAGTCAGACAGTAAATGCCGTATACATACATATATATATATATATATATATATATATATATATATATATATATATATATATATATATATATATATATATATATATAATTATACATGTTTCATTAAAAACGACAGACAACGTACTACGATTAAGATTTTTATTTAATCAATATATATATATATTGAATATATATATATATATATATATATATATATATATATATATATATATATATATATATTGAATGTATATATATATATTGAATATATATATATATATTGAATATATGTATTTTCAATGTATATATATATATATTCAATATACGTACATATATATATTCAATATATATATATTCAATATATGTACATATATATATATTCAATATATATATACATATTCAATATATATATATTTAATATATGTATATATATATTCAATATATATATATTCAATATATATATATATATATTCAATATATACATATATATATATTCGATATATATATATATACTTTCAATATGTATATATATATTCAATATATGTATACATAATAAATATATATTTATATTCAATATATGTATATATATATATATTCAATATAGAAATATATATTCAGTATATGTACATATATATATATTCAACATATTCAAGATGCACAGATAAATATATAATCAATATATTTATATATGCAATATATATATATATTCAATATATATATATATATATATATTCAATATATATATATGCAATATATATATTGAATATATATATATATATTCGATATATATATATATTCAATATATATACATATATTCAATATATATATATATGTTCAATATATATATATATGCTAAATATATATATACACATATATATATATATGATCAATATATATATATACATATATACACATACATATTCAAAATATATATATGCTCAATATATATATATACATATATATTCAAAATATATATATATCCTCAATATATATATATATATATATATATATTCAAAATATATATATATGCTCAATATATATATATATGCATATATATGCAAAATAAATATATATGCTCAAAATATATACATGCATAAATGTTCAATATATACATACATATTCAAAATGTATGTCTATATATATAATTATATATATATATATATATATATATATATATATATACATATATATATATTCAAAATATATATATGATCATCATATATGTATATATATATATATGTACGCACATATTCAATATATATATATATATATGTATATATATATATACATATATATATTGAAGATATATATATATGGTCAATATATACATATATATTCATATATATATGCTCAATATATATATAACCGGAGTATATATATTTATATACATGCTCAATATATATATGCTCAACAAACAGATATGTATACATGATTAATATATATATATATATGCTCAATATATATACTCAGTATATATACTGAATATACTCAATATATATGTTCAATATACATATATATATATATATATATATATATATATATATATATATGTACAGAAGATATATATATATCTATATAACCAATATATATATATATATATATATATATATATCTATACGCAATATAAAAAATAAATACTTAATATATATACATATATATATGTTCAACACATATATATATGCTCAAAAAATATATATATATATGCTCCATACATATATGCTGAATGTATATATATATGCTCCATATATATATATAGGCTCAATATTAATATATATATATATATATATATACGCTCTCTCTCTCTCTATATATATATATGCTCAATATATATACATATATATATGTATATATGCTCAATATATAGAGATATACGCTCAATATATATATATATATATATATAGACTCTCAATATATATATATATTTATATGCGCTCAAGATATATATATATATGCTCAATATATATATATATGCTCAATACATATATATCCACAAAATATATATATATCTTCAATATATATATATATATATATATATATATATATATATACGCTCAATATATATATATGCTCAATATATATATATATATGTTCAATATATATATATGTATGCTCAAAATATTTATATATATACGCTCAATACATATGTATATATACGCTCAATATATACATATATATATATATATATACGCTCAATATATATACTAAATATATATACATGCCCAATATATATATATATACGCTATATAAATGTACACATGCTAAATATATATATATATAGAATATATATGAGTATATATATATATATGCTCAATATATATATACGCTATATATATATATATATATACATGCCCAATATATATATATATATGCTCAATATATATATACACAATATATATATATATGATCAATATATATAGATATATACCATATATATATATGCTAAATATATATATTTATATATATATATACTCACCATATATATGATCAATATATATATACTCAACATATATACACTCAATATAGGTATACTCAATATATATATATATAATCAATATATATATATATTCACAATATATATATATACTCAATACATATATATATGCTCAATACATATATATATGCTCAATACATATATATATATTCACAATACATATATATATATACATATATATGCGCAACACATATATATATGGTCATTACACATATATATATACTCATTACATATATATATATGCTCTCTCTATATATATGTGTTCAATGTATATATGGTCAATATATATATTTGTTACGAAAACACTCCCATGAGTGCTCAGGATCGCCACGTCAGTGATGTTATGACTTGGGGTCATGGCAAGTTTCGGGTCTTCCAATATCATACTTGCTCGCCCAAGAGATCCTACCGAAACAGTACTATTCAGGCAGCCTATCCGGAAACAAAAAAATATATACGTAAAGCACGCAACAAATGGACTCCTCAAATAAATGCCACTGCTGACCAATCACCACCGACTTTCGTCACTTCCTCCTCAGCTAAGACTATACAAAAAATTGACGGCGAGCTCGTCTTTTTCCTTCATTTTAGGTTGACCACGCGGAACGACCCTCATCTTCAACGAGCAGTTTGACATTAAAGGTAAGTAATAACAAGAAAATTTTCCTTTCATATGAAGTGTTATATAAATGAATATATATATATATATATATATATATATACATATGCTCAATATATATACATACTGAATATATATATATATATGCCCAATATATATATATATATATGTTCAATATATATATATTCAATGTATATATGTTTAATATTTATACATATATATATGCTCAATATATATTTGCTTAATATATATATATATATATGCTCAATATATATATATATCCTCAATATATATATGTTCAAAATATATATATATGTTCAATATATATATGCTCAATATATATATATATATATATGCTCAAATTATATATATATATATATATATATATGCTCAATATATATATGCTCAATATATATAATAGTATATATGCTAAATATATATATATATGCTCAATATATATATGTATATATGCTCAATATATATATATGCTCAATATATATATATATTTATGCTCATGTATATATATACATATATGGTCAATATATATATATATACGCTCGATACATATATATACGCTAAATATATAAATATATATATATATATATACCCCATATATATATATATACCCCACATATATACACATATATATATATATATATATATATATATATATATATACACAGAAGCTCAATATATATATACTGAATATATATATATATATGCTCAATATATATATATATATTCTCTATATATATATACATTCCCAATATGTATATATATATATATATATATGCTCAATATATATATACTCAACATATATTTACTTAATATATGTATATTCAATATATATATATATATATATATATATATATATATATATATATATATACTCAATATATGTATAGATTCTCAATATATATATGCTCAATACATATATATATCTATATGCTCAATACATATATATATGCTCAATACATATATATATCTATATGCACAATACATATATATATGGACAATACATATATATATATATATATGCTAAATACATATATATATGCTCATTACATATTTCTATATATGCTCATTACATATATATATGCTATCTCTATATATATATGTTCAATATATATATGGTCAATATATATATGTTCAATGTATATATGCTTAATATTTATACATATATATATATGCTCTATATATATATGCTCAATATGTACATGTATATATGCTCAATATATATATATACTCAATATATATATATATTTATGCTCAATATATATATATATATGGTTAATATATATATATATGTGTATATATACGCTCGATACATATATATACGCTCAATATATATATATATATATATATATATATATATACCCCATATATATATATATATACATATATATATATCCCATATATATATATATACATATATATATATATATATATGTATACCCCACATATATATATATATATACATATGCTCAATATATATATATACTGAATATATATATAAGGTCAATATATATATATATACTATATATATATATATTCCCAATATATATATATGCTCAATATATATATATATACTCAACATATATTTACTTAATATATGTATATTCAATATATATATATATATATATATATATACTCATTATATGTATAGATTCTCAATATATATATGCTCAATACATATATATATATCTATATGGTCAATACATATATATATATATGCTAAATACATATATATATGCTCATTACATATTTCTATATATGCTCATTACATATATATATGCTATCTCTCTATATATATGTTCAATATATATTTAGTCAATATATATATGTTCAATGTATATATGCTTAATATTTATACATATATATATATATATATATATGCTCAATATATATATATATATGCTCAATATATATATATATATATATTCTCAATATATATATTCTCAATATATATAAATGCCCAATATATATATATATATGCTCAGTATATATATATGTTCAAAATATATATATATGCTCAATATATATATGCTCAATATATATATGCTCAATATATATATGCTCAATATATATATATATATATATATATATATATATATGTATATGCTCAATATATATATGTATATATGCTCCATATATATATATATATATGCTCAAATTATATATATATCCTCAATATATATATATATATGCTCAATATATATATATACATATATATATACGCTCAATATATATACTGAATATATATATATGTTCAATGTATATATATATATATATATATATATATATATAAATATATATATATATATATATATATATATATATATATATATATATATATATATATATATATGTATATATATATATATGCTCATTATATGGAAAGTATTTTGTTTTTCGTAAAATTCAAGTAGCATCCGAGACAAAAAATACAATGGAAATCGAATTATGTTTTTTTGAAATGTGTTATTGATAACAGATACAAGCCTGTGGTGTGTACACTCTGAACTCTAAGATTGACTTTTTGAAAATTTAAGTTAGAGCGTTTTGTTTTACTCATATTGCAATTTACGAATTTCTTTTTTGTAGGATTTTATCAGTCAACGTGGCATGAATAAGTTCAATAAGTCAAACAATGCCTCAGTTGTTTATCCCGAAAATTTTCACGTTGGATCACTTCCAAAAATACAAAATACAATACAAAAAAGAAATTTCCTCTCCGATGCTACTTGAATTTTCTCAAAAACCAAATAGTTTTCATGCATGATGATGACCGGAGGAGCCGTCGAAGGTACTTGCTTATTTAAGGAAGACCTAATACAGTTTGTAATTTAAAAAAAGAAATAAAGATCATAACATTCATCGAGTGATTAGTGGGTTAATTCATCTTTGGAATTTAATTAGCGAGGGGATTTCGCCATTTTGTATCATTAACTTTACTAATTTACTTTTTGTATGAATTGTAATATAAATTAAACTACACCATATATTTGATTTAGAAGGACTGATTACTTTACTTTCACTACATCAATGAATATCAAAATAAGCTTTTTATACAGTAATTTTCAACGTGTAATATTCCGATGACAACCTGTTGATTTCATTAAAAATTTATTCTTTTCACTTCTTGTTCCCGTTGAGCAAACCGAAACGTTTTAACGCCTCCGTTACGATGGAGGCGTTTTCATGTTTGGATATTTTTTTTTTAAATGAATTTGAATGGATTGAAATGCGAGCTGAAATCAGTTTCTGCTGCAGATTTTCAAAGCAAACATGAAGCAATCGAAGAAGTGGTCAAGTTGAACTAAACCAAGCTCTGGAAAAAGTAACCAGATTACGACGTCTTATTTTGACCGTAACTGTCAACTTAGCTTCCTTTAGATGATCGTTTTCTTTATTAAAGCGAGTAAATAATTATATTATGTATTCTCAAAGTAAAAAGATGTTGATGAATAAAGACATTTTAAAAAAGATGAAGCTAGAGTTGGGTGCTGATATGTTTTATAGCAAAGTGATCACTGAATTTACCAATGAAGAATTGAATAGATTTGCAAATAAATTTGAATTATCTCATTCTTTGTAGGTTTTATTATTTTCTCAGATTTCTCTTGTAACCATTAGGAGTTATCATGGCAGACCCGTCAACAAAGTATTATTCATCAAGTCAATAGTTTAATAAAGTATATATATATATATATATATATATATGTGTGTGTGTGTGTGTGTGTGTGTGTGTGTGTGTGTGTGTGTGTGTGTGTGTGTGTGTGTGTGTACTATTTTTCAAATTAATAAAGGGACAGATAAAAACGCACATGAACTGACAGGAGAAAATGAAAGAGAGGAAAAATATATAAAATAAAACATAAGTAAACGGATAGATAGATAGATAGATAGATAGATAGATAGATAGATAGATAAGGCCTTATTTTACGATATAAATTCATGAGTTCTTTCCTCTTTATCAATCCCACCAAATCAATAAATTTTGAATCTTGTTTTTACAACGACATTCAAGAAAATTTCACTGAAGATTATATTCTTGAAAATGTACTGACCTTTTATCTCTTTGTTCTTCATGTTGACGGTCTTAAGCGGCCGACACAGAGCGCCATAGACAATAAAGTTCAAAAGTAATCCACTTATTAATAAAGATTAATAAAGATTTTCCCCTCATACCACAAAAGAAAAATGCACCAAATCCAATTCCACTTCGAGATATTCCTACGACCAAAGTTCGTTTCTTCTTAGAATAAGATCCAGCGATGGTGTTGCTGGCAAAATTGGATATTCCAGCAACCCCCACCCCTGAAAGAACGAATGAAAACCTAAAAAAGGAGAACTAAGTTGGAGAGCAGGCGAATCAATGAACAGGTTTGTTGCTATTCAAAAAATATCATGAAACATATTTGTCCATTTATAAAATAAATTCAGATTCTTTCCTTGAATTAATGAACATATTTTATTTGAATTATTATGATACGATTAAGTTCTATATACTTCAATGTGTCCCTCGCAAACACTTCCACTTGACATTGGATCGAGCATCTTGCTCTACAGTCAAATCCCACAAATTCCGTTGACAGATTTGGGGTCGGTGCCTGATTTTCCTCAAAAGAATTTAAGAAGGAGGGAATCGAAGTGTTGCGTCTAGCTCAACCATATCTCTCTACCCCCTTCACACCCCCACTGATAACCTTGCTTCGTGGTCAGGTTTTTCGAATCACCATATACTTGCGTTTTGATTGGCCATTCTGACTTATGTTACAGCGTTCACCCCTAGCAAAGGACCGTTAATGAATTTGGAACTTTTTAAAACCATTTATTCTACATTCAACATCATCACTTGATAAGACACTGGGAGTGTTGAAACAAAATGGCTATTTTTGTAGTGATTTTATAACATATTTATGTTATCATATTTAAATAAATGATATTATATATATATATATATATATATATATATATATATATATATATATATATATATATATATTATGTCATTCACAGACAGTACTGTTTCGCTGTATCACAGCTCCTCAGTGCGACTAGACTTCCGAATGCCTCAAGCCAGGATTGAAACACAACTAATTTTGTGTCAGCCAGAGCTATCTTCACTCGGTAGAGTTACACAACTAAATCTAGCGTATTGTTTTTACAAATGTAAACAAATGCCAATCAGCCAAAGTGCCCCATTCATTTTACTGAAGAGCTTTGCATTAGTGCAGGTGGCTGTTGTTTATAGAATTAGCTTGTCACTCAACAGTGCTCCATTGAAATGTATTTTCAAGAGCTAAATTATGTCATTCACAGACAGTACTGTTTCGCTGTATCACAGCTCCTCAGTGCGACTAGACTTCCGAATGCCTCAAGCCAGGATTGAAACACAACTAATTTTGTGTCAGCCAGAGCTATCTTCACTCGGTAGAGTTACACAACTAAATCTAGCATATTGTTTTTACAAATGTAAACAAATGCCATCAGCCAAAGTGCTCCATTAATTTTACTGAAGATATATATATATATATATATATATATATATATATATATATATATATATATATATGAGAATATTGTATGACAAAGTGGAAAAGGTTTACTTGGGATGAGTTTCGTCCTTCAAAACTTCATTGGACAAAATTTGTTATGTTTGTGTGACTAGAAGACAGAGGGCTGCTGGAAATTTTTTATTTTTTTATCTAGCCGAATTCATTTTATGAAGCTCCAATACGAACACTTCAAGATGTTTGGGTGAAAATCTGAGGACAATGCAGAGTATTCGGGAAGAGTTGGATGAGTCTGATTGTGATTACGAAGGTACGGCAGCTCGAAAAACTCACTATGCACGTTCTGATAAGAAAAAGGACTACCGAATTTGTTGGTGAGGGCTTCAGAATCAACACGGAAGCCTACATCAAGTTGAAGAGGTCGTGATACCCTGGATCAAAAGAGTGGCTGCTGGAAGACCCTATGTCTGGCAACAGGACTCTGCACCATGCTACACAAGCAGGAGAACCCAGTCATGGTTGTCAGACAATTTCTGCGACCACATCACCCCTTACATCTGGTCGCCTAATTCCCCAGGCTGCAACCCCTTGATTATTATGTGTGGGGGGGGGCAGTTGAGCGAAAGACCAACAAAACTCCTTGTAACACCAAAGATGAACTGAAGGCAAGGATTATGGCAGCATTCACCAACAAACAAGGAGACCGTTCAAAAGAGTTGTAAGAGATTCCGAAGTCATCTGGAGGCCGTGGTTGAAGCTAATGGCGATTTTATTGAATAAATTTACTCTTTAGTATTTTAAGATATTTTTTTTGTAATTTTAGTAAATATATCTGTTAAAATTAGATTCCAGTATCATTTTCATTATTGCGTAATTTAGACAATTTATTCATCGCACCCGGTTAAATAAAAATATTTTGATATTCGAAAATATTTCGATAAATTAATTCGACATATAAAATACAATTCGCTGAACATTGAAGCTTCATTTTTTATAATCAATTTGGATTATTTCTTTAATCTGAATATTTTGGTGATTAATGCCCAGTTTTTATCATTGTTTTGTGGGGGGGCTCTATTACTAGTGTTGTGAAGTCAAGGTTTAGTACTAGTCAGTCGCTAAGCTTGTACTACTACTACGTTATTCTCAGTGACGAGTTGTATAGGCTTTCTCTTGCACTTATGCAAATTAGGCATATTAATTTGCAATTATCACTACATCTCCCTGAAACGTATAGGTTTTATACCTCTAGTAGTTCTTGTACTTCTCAACTAGTTTTGCTTTTCTGGTTTAGCTATTTAATTAGGTTAAATATTTAAAATTAATAGATATTTTATTTGTAATCTTTATTCGTTTTGTACTTTTCAAAAGCATGAATATAATTTGAAATGAGAAAAATAAATTTCTTTTGAATGCAGCGAATGATGCTAATTGCGTGGAAGGACATCGAGTTCAAATTAATAATGCTGGCATGGAAACGGACAAATCACAATTAGGATCGACACCAATCAGATGAAAGGATTTCTAAAATCACTTCGAATAACGAGGAGAGTGACGGAATATTATGTAAAAATAAAAGAAAGTGAACACCTGTTAATAAATATTTATGAAGTATTACTCAGATTGAGTATATATGACTGAGTAGGGACAGTAACTGAGTTGAAACTGTGCAAATATGAATTGTCAGTATAGGAAAAAAATATAAGTAGAGACAAGGAAGAAACCCATTCTATAGATTATGTATATTTTTACATAGAAAGAGAAATAAATACAAATATATTGGGAAACATTTTGCTAAAATTTTCAAAGATATGGAGAAAAGTGCTGGGACGGACAGAAGTCTTGCTTTCACTTTACTGACAACGACCAGATGCTACAATTTGGATAAGGAAATAATTATAAAATAATAATGATAGAAAAGTGGAGGCGGTTATCGATTAGAATAAAAAATACACATACTCTTACCCGAGAGAATCTCATGCGTAACATAAAGAACTTCAACTTTCTCAGCAAAAAATACTTGTAATGGTTGCCACAACAGAAAAGAATCCTCCACAAATGATAATTTGGCGATGGCTTGCATTAAAAATCATTAGAAGCAACACAAAATGACCTGGTGAATGAAAAATATTTAAGACAAGAATAAAAATGTTTCAAACTGATATATTTAATTTTAATGCGATCACTTTGACAGTTTTTGATGGACTACTATAGTATGATATCTACTGAGGCATTTGCTACCTAACTTAAATGACGATGCACTCATTATTACTGGAAAATGCTCAGGAAAAACAATGACCTGTTTACTGTTTTTTGTTTTTATTTTTTTTAAATAATGTCAAAACTAGTTTACAAACTTTAAAATCACTATTTGATGATATATGTTTTTATTTTTCTGTGTAATTTTTTTAAATCCATAACCAGTTCAGTGTTCACTGCCTTTTAACCCTAAGCCTAACTCTAAGCCTAAACCTTAACACTAACGCTATTTCATACGTCCAACAGTTGGTAAATATCATACTATAGTAGAAAATGAGTACTAGATATCATACTATAGTAAAAAAAAAAAATGCACAGTACAAGCTCGAAAGCAAACATCTTCGATCCCGGGGGTTCTGGAAAATCTCTGACCAAATTTTCAACACAGGAAATGTGTCAGTGCCTACTATAATAAATGGCCCTGGAATCATCTCATCCTCATCAGATCAGACAAATCTTTGCTACGATCCTTACCTCGAACTCTACATTAAGTCCATTGTCTTTTCAACTCCCCCCTCTGACGGAGGGCAATCTTAGTAATATTTTTATCACAACCAGGGAAGTCTCAAGACATTATCAAAAGGTTTGACCCTAACAAGGCTACCGGTCCAAATAAAATCCTAGCGGTTTTCCTTAAGAATATTAACCCTAAGATACTGACAATCTTAGCAAAACTGTTTAACCGATGCTTGAAGGAGAAATGTTTCCTAAGTCTGTGGAGAGTGTCAAGTGTATGTCCTGTTTTAACGAATGTGAGTGAGTACTCATTCCTATCTCAGTATAGATACATCACGCCCGTGTCATTAGCAAACATTTTGAATCAATAGGGGCAACGTCTTGAGCGGCAAGCAGTACAGATTTCGATCGGCTCGGTCCAATGCTGATATCCTGTCATTACCCACAGAATCAGTGAGGCACTAAACAATAAATACATTTTAAGGACGATCGCATTAGATATTTCAAATGCCTTTCACAAGGTGTAGCATAGAAGGTTGTTGTACAAGTTCTCCAGCTATGGAATCACTGGAGAATCTTCTGAATTATGTCCTTCCTCACGTGGAGGATCAGGGGACTGGCCGTTAACGGTCAGTCCTCTGAAGCCGCAAATGATCAACGCAGTCGTCACTCATGACTCTTTTCTCGATCCAACCCTCTTTCTACTTTACATAAATGATCTGCCTCAGATTATACCAATGTGAATATCAATGCTGGCGAGACAACAGTATATAGCTCAGTGTGTTGGGGGGACTGGCTGATCACATTCAATGTCTCAAAAACCAAACTAGTGACTTTCCATCATCACCAAGTGAACTTTAAATTATCACCTATCGCGATGAACGGGTATCCTCTCAGAGAGGGTCCCGTCCCTTGGGCGCCTATACGGAGTTAAGCTCAACCCAGAACTCAAGTGAAACTCGTGCATACGATTAATTCGTCTTAGACAACGAAATAATCCTTTTGTGTTTTATAAAAACAGGTTTTTATATACCTTCAGTTTTTTTTTTCAAATATAAGGTAACCAAAAAGTTCTGTCCGTTTTTAAAGGAAAAAAAAAGAAAACGCTTCACAGTATGTGTAACTTATATTTAGTCTTCAAAGTAATCGCAATCGGCATCCGGCACCTTCTGCCAACGTGTCTCCAGCTGTTCAATGCCAAGCGGTAGAACTCGGGGGGGGGCAGCATCCTGAGGAGACAACCAATGTCTGGAACGCTTGGAAGTTTCGTACAGAACCCACTTTTCATCACTGGTAAGCACTCGATTGAATAAAGACGCGGTATGGTGGCGAGAAAGCAGCAATACGCAGGCTGCCACTCGTTGTCCCTTGTGGACCTCCAACAGCGTTTGCGGAACCCACTTGCTCAGTTTGTACGTCTTACCTAGGCGGTGAAGGTGAAGTCGAACTGTTTCATCGGAAACGTTGAACTGTCTTGCAAGTTCACCACATGTTAGACTACTGTTCTCTTTAATGGCCGCCTTCAGGACTCCGTCATTCAAGACCTGTGGTCGTCCACTGCGAGACTCATCATGGAGAGACAAATCTCCCAACTTGAATTTTCGAAACCAACGCTTTGCAGTACGTTCATCTACAGCACTATCCCCAAACGCTTGACATATGCGGCGACTTGATGCAGCTGCTGATAAGCCCACTTTGAAGTCGTAAAGCAAACAGCCCCGAACGAGATCTCTAGACACTTCCATACTTCTCACAGCTATCAGGCTTATAACTGATGGCCGGGCACGGTGCGCGTGCTTTTTATAACGTTTGATGTTCCTACTTCCGGCTATCCGAATTTGAAAACAATTGCTACACGCATTTCGTATATATTTCAACTTCATTCAATGACTAATCAAAAAACTGACAGAACTTTTTTGGTTACCTTGTATTTTGTGAATATCGTACCGGGACTATCGGACTAAAAGAAACGATATATCCAAATCTAGTTTTGAATTTCTTAAAATTAGGTTCTCAAGAAACAGACTATGGTTTTCTTATTAATAAAACCTTTGTCTCTTGCTGAAAATATTGTCACTTCTGTTTTGGAGAGAAGGATCGAAATCCAGCTGAATTTCGTATTCTTTCTGGAGATTAAGTAGGAAATTATCTTATTGATAAATCAATTGTCATTTTCTGCTATCTTTGCTTTAGAGAAAAAATCATTTTAAAATTAATTCTGTCTTCCTAGGTTTAACAAAGCAGGTTCTAGTGGGAGGATATAATGTTATATTTCCTTAATAATTCGCAGACCCTTGTTAACATTAGCTGATAAGAAATAATGAGTAATTTTAAAATCAGAATCCCCAAAACACCGATATGCGTAGGGCATGGAATTAATAACAATCTGCATATCAGAAATAATAGTTGACAATAAGTAGTTAATCTTGGAATGACTAATTCTTTTGTTAAAAAAGGTAGCAAGGATAAAAGCTCATTACAACAGATCTGAAAAAGAGCGAGGTTGCCAAAGGTAAAGAAAGGCGCCAAATCATCCAAAATGAAGTCCGTGCGGGCGTAGAAGAAGCACGATACTGTAAAATGGTCGGTCTAAGTCAGCAGGGAGCCTAGACGAAATGGGAGAACGTTGAACAGAAAAGAATTACCTGGTCAGAGTGCTGGAGGTTAGATTTTAGCGAGTTTAGATTTCTGATAAAATCGGTAAATGTTCTATCGAACTCAACTAACCTGCATATATAATGGGAAGAGTAATACCCCCAATTGCCAACTATGTGCAAGGAAAGGATCATTACAGCACATCCTGAGTAGATACCCAAAATCTTTGTGTGATGGTCGGTACCGTTGACGCCACGACCAAGCCCTTAAAGTGATTGCAAACGTGGTGACTAAAGCTATAAGGGCTAATAAGCAGACACGAAAGAAGTGGAATCAAATTAACTTCAAAGTTGGATTTATGTATGTGTGTGTGTCCTTGCATGTGCGTGTTAGTATATTTATATGTAGAGGCGTGCACGTACATACATTTTTTTTAATTTCGTTTGATTAAGAGTATAAGGTCAGACTTAAAGATTTATCTAATAGTAAGAATAATGTTTTTTTAGAAGCAGTAATATAAGTAGTAAGTAAGGTTTAGTTATCGAATTATGTGATTGGTATTTAAAACGTAGAAACATAGGATTAGACAATGCAAGAAGTCCGGCTTACTTCGTTATGGATTCCGTGGGAAACAGCTCGAATGAAAAACGGATGGAGCAAAATGACAACACTATATGGGATGGCGGAGAGTGAAAAGCCTTTATTTCATTATTTGAAAGTTGACTGATGTATGTCAATAAGAATGGTCGAACTCTTTTTTTTCACCCCCTCTTTTCTTTCTCCTTTCTCAATGACGAGGTGCGTAGCACGACGTTATCAAGGTGGCGGCCTGACCAGTCTGTAATCAGGTCGGTGTTGCTCTTTGAGCCGATATGATGCAAAATCCGAAATCGGCGATGAAGACAGTGCATCATTGAAGCCCACACTTGATGCATCTTAAATGTATTATGCAACTATATATATATATATATATATATATATATATATATATATATATATATATATATATATATATATATATATATATATACATTGAATATCCGGTACTGAAGAGAGTTAAAAAAATCTGGAGCCAGTCAATTACGAAAACTCAAGCCAATTTTTATTGATTTTATATATATATAAAAGATTTTCTTGATAAAAAATATTACGAAATCTATGCAGTAACTCATGCCTAACCAAAATAGATTTAATCAAAGACGATCTGCTGGGAGGATGCAAGTCTATTTTTTTTATTCGAGGTGAATATTAATCATTTGTTAAGAAACAAGGAGTAATTATGTTCAAATCAGAATCCTTAGAATATCTAATGATGAGGGGTCTGTAGGATCTACTCTAATAATGCAAAGTAAAGCCTCTCTCTGCCTCTCTCTCTCTCTCACTATATATATATATATATATATATATATATATATATATATATATATATATATATATATATATATATATATATATATATATCTCACTATATATATATATATATATATATATATATATATATATATATGATAAATATATAGTATTAAGGTATTTTATATTTATAAATAAAACGCTCATTATCTGGAATAGAGCGTATGTAAATATAAAAGTGGACATTGAGGTCAACACCAAGCAACGGCAGGCGGGAAAACTGCGTTCCAGTCTGACACATAATTTATCTTTTTTCAAGCTCTGTAATATAAAGGTGGATAAAGAATTTTTGTCTTTGTCACGTCCAGTGACAAAAAGTTGTATCAAATGTTGTGTTTGGCAATATCTCTAATATTGACGTATATAAAATTGTTTTTTGTCAAGTTCTGTGGCATAAATATGTTTTTTCTTAAGTGTTTCTGTAATATATGAGCATGAATTTTTTTATCTTTGTCAAGGTCTGTAATATAAATGTGTATATTTTCTCTTTGTAAATCTCTGTAATATAAAGTTGTATAAAGTTATGTCTTTGTCAAGCCTTGTATTATAGAGATGTATAAAGTTCTCTTTTTTATCAAGTCCTGTAGTATAAAGCTGTATAAAGTTTTTCTTTTTCAAGCTCAGTAATATAAAGATGTAGAAAGTTTTTTTTTTTATCTTTGTCTAGATTAGTAATATAAATGCGTATGGAGTGTATTTTTCTCAAGCTCTATAATATAAATATGTATAAAGTTTTTTTTTCTTTGAGAAGTTCAGTAATATAAAGGTGTATAATGTTTTTCTTTGTCAACTTTTGTAATATAAAAGTGTATAAAATGTTTTCTTTGTAGAGATCTATAATATAAATGTATATAATTCTTTTTGTAAAATTCTGTAATATAAAGTTGTACAATTCTTAATAATATGAAGGTTTATAAAGTTTTTGATTCTTTGTCAAACTCAGTGATAAAGAAATGGATAAATATTTTTTTCTTTGTCAAGATCTGTAATATCTAGGCACTGTGGCATAGAAGAACTGTCGAAAAGAGTAAGACGTCAGTTCCTAAAATCAAAGTCTCTGGAGATTGATTCCTAGGCTTTCTTTTCGAGTTATTCATTAAGAAAACCGAACGAAATGGGCACCACAATTACATAAAGATCGATTTTCCAATCAGTCGTTTCACCAAGGCACGCCATGCACCACTCAATAGTCCAAACACCAAATCATGATGATTCCCTTTGTAGTCCATTGGTAAGGATAAATTTCATATAAATAACTTCTCGGGAAAAGCTACTTCGTGCAACGAACTCCAAGAAAAACGCTTCCCTAATCACACCAGCCTTAACATCTTCAAGTCTATGGTCAACCATTACCTATTCCACATATGCATTAAGATTTTGGAACATTTCTAGTGAGAAACCGGTTTTTGGTTGGGTATTCAGTTCTTATTTTAAAAAAAACTGCTTTGAAGTCTTTCTTGACACTTTGAGAGATTATTAAATAACAATGATATCACGATTAATAATGATTAAACAAATATGAAAACGAATCAACAAGTCATTTAGCTTGGCACACAGTTAATACTGAATTTTGATTTTAATTTTTCACTGTATAATATTCGAATGTAAATGATTTAAGAACATCTATTTTATGGCTGTGCGCGTGGCGTCGTCGTTATCTACAAGGAAAGGAGACTGGCGTGTCGAGTTCAAATTCACACAAATTCTCTTGGCAACCAGTATAGAAGGACAACTCTGAATTCGAAACCGCTTAGGCGTGAGGTTATCTCCAACTTGTAAAATACCTACATCCTACAGACACCACAGCATCTACGCCTATCGTCGTGTGGCTGTGCCTCGATACCATACTGGCGAGTCTACAGGACTTACATACATACAATACATGAATATGCTTTGCATATAGAGTTGCATAAAATATTCTAGTAACAGTTGAAACCTGAGATAATATTCGTCTCAGTGCAAACTGAATTTTAAATCGAGATGTAGATGCATAAATTCGCTTATCTTATCTCGGCTAAACATGAAAAACGTCAGAAAGAAATAATTCAGTCGATACTAACTGGCTTGTATACAGTATTTCTAAAAATATATATAAACACAAAATATCAAAGAATTGGTCAATAAGAAGTTAACTGATGTGGAACCCAAACGTTACATTCGATTCTCGCAAAGAAAACCTTTCAAAACACCTGTCCTGTTAACAGTCGGGAAGATAGCATATAAACTTACTTGCAAGTATTAAAAGACGATAAAGACTTGTATCCAACTTCCTGTTGTCTTTGGAATTATCAGAAATTCTACAATCCAGACTGAGATATTCTTAATTGCTTCACAACCTCACTAACCGAAGAATTTCTCTTTTAAGTCACTCTGTTAGCGCTAGGACTGTTTTCTTTTCATCGTCTTTTTATCTTGCAGCTATTAATGATGATTTCTTGTCGTCTAAAGAGAGAATCTATCCTGAGTGTTCCATTTTAGCAAAAGATAACATTTATAGAATGGAAAATGAGAATTCTGCTGATAACAAGCTGCTGCTGATGCTTTCTGTTATACTTTGTTACAATTTCTGACCTATAAACATTGCCTCAAGAAAACAAAAGATTACCTCGAAAACAAAAAAGAAACTTTGTCTCAAAAACAAAAATAACTTTGTCTCAAAAACAAAAATAACTTTGTCTCAAAATAAAAAAAAATACTTTTTGAATATTAAGATGACACATTCGTCATTACAGTTGGTTTCCAAAAACTGAAATTACTTACTAATAGACCAAGCCAATGATTTACCTGACTGGGAAATTTCCCTAATTAATAAAAGAATAGAAAAATTAATTCTTATAATTATATAATTTCTAAAGAATACAAAACGGAATCAAGGTGTCCTGGCTGTGATTGGAAAATTAAACAAATCTCCACTAAGAATGTAATTACGCTCACACAACACGATAGAGGTAAAAAAACAACAATAATAATCTTCGTTAACTTGAAAATGGAAGGCAAATTAGGCGAAAAATCTCGGAACAATCAAAACAATAGATGATCCCTCCACACACAGCCTTCAAAAGAGTAAAAATTGAAGGACATAAGAAAGACTGAATTAAAATATGACAAAATAATCCTTGTCTGTTATGTACAATAAAACATGCATAAAAGAAGGATTGGTGTCCAAATATACAATCCATAATTCTCTCTCTACACACACAATGATACACGCGCGCACACACACATACACACATATATATATATATACACGCACACACACACACACACACACACACACACACACACACACACACACATACATACACACACACATCCACACCAGGTGCTGTAAGCTTGGATGTTCGGGTCGTAAAGTGATAGCGGCTCGGAATGAGAAATCAGGAGCCGTTAAACTTCGTTATATTCACTTACGCGCAAGTATCTTTGGGAACACGTGCTATAAATCCATCTCTTTTTCTGTTGCCCACTGTCGGTAAATAGCAGGACATATTAGGCTTTTCTTGGCACCCAGTCTCGGAGATGGAAAACTTTGACTTCAAACCAGCCTGTTTTTTGTTTTTGTTTTTTATTGTTTATTATTTTTCAGAATTCATTTCTAGATGGAGACTCGAAAACAAATTTCTACTAAGGTACTTAAAAATCGAAAACTACAAATGAAGTAAGTAAATAAATAAATAAAAACTGCAATCGGATTTGTAATTTTATCCACTCAATAAATAATTCCAAATATAAGCAATACTGCCACCAAAATAACATTTATAATAATACAATAACCCTACCCATAATACACCACTGATCATCATATATAAATAGTCGACCCAAAACACAACATGATGTGACAATTGCGTTTAAGCATGAAAGAGTCTGTCGTCGTAAGGTTTTGACCACAATGTCCACTTTTACATGTGACTGAATTTTAACTGGATAAATAAAAATGTACACGTGGTGTATATCTAGACGAGCGCCGGGTATAAATCGACCATTATTTAGTTTACAATAATATCCATAGAAACACAAAAATGATCGTTATAATGACGTGAACTAACAAGATATTTCTATTTTTTAATGAATTGATTGTATTCACTATTATATGCCTGATGCTGTAATGGCTAAAGAAGACGAATTTCAAAGTAAGTTATAAAATTTGAACATCATAAACAGGATTATCTTTACTGATCATTTAGTGATTTACAGTATTTAAATTGTTCGAATTGTTTTCCTCATCTTTGTTGTCATATTCACGAAGTTTCGGTCGTTGTACGCACCCGATAAATAATTGGAGAGTTAAGTTCAAAGGAAATAACTGAAACTGAAAGATCCGGAAGAGGCATGGCACGTGGAACTAGAACATTCTACTCCGGTGGACTAAATAAAGGATTCCGTTTGAAATTCAAAAAAATGGCCGAAACGTCTTAAATATGACAACAAAGATGAGGACAACAATAAATAATTACAATACTTTATCTCATAAATATAGACAGATCCTGAAGAAGTTTGTAGCCTGGAATAGCCGAGACGTCAAGGACACATAGCACAATGGATAAAGGCGTTAGTTAGATCCAGTGACAGGGCCCAAAGAGTGTGAGTTCAATACCTGGTTAAGGCAGTGGAGAACTTGGAGAGGGGAATTAACAGGAGATAACTGATAACTAACAGCCATTAGACATGGCACGTTGAACTAGAACAGTCTACTTCAGTGAGCGAAATAAAGGGTTCAGTTCGACATTCCAACCACCTGAAGAAGGTCGGAGCGTACAACGACCGAAACATTGTGATAAATATGGCAACAAAGATGAGGACAATAGTCCGAATAATGTAAATAGTGTCCATAATACCTCATCTCAGAAATATAGACAGAAATATAGACAGATACTTAAGAAAGATTGTATTTAATTTCAGCGTTGCTATACCATTTTAAATATAGAAACTCAGTCGTAGTACATTTGTTAAAATTGTTAATTTGCAACGTAAAATAAAATGTCCGTATTTTCTCATCAGAATCTATCTTATATATTTATATGTCTACCATACGTCCTTGCTTTGAATATTGCTGCTACACATGGTCTGATGCTCTTGTTATATATTTAGAGACTCGTGATAAAATCCAAAGAGGAATCTGCAGTGATATTGGTCTTGACCTGGCATCTCACCTTCAGTCACTTTGCCACCACCTAAATGTTCCTTTCCTGTGCCTTTTCTATAAATACTTTCATGGGAAATGTTCACATGTACTTTCCTCTATCGTACCTAAGCCTTTATGAATTTAATTGCAGCACTAGATTGTCATCATTTTACAGTTGAAATTGCTACATGCAAACGTAAGTTCTATGCTAAAAACGTTTTTATATCGCACTTCTCGCTTGTGGAACTCTCTTCCGGTTTGCCTGCTAGTCAACTTTGATCTTCAAACATTTAGATGCAATGCCGTTATCTTCTGTCTTCTTGATTTCTATTCTGTTCTCTCTCTCTCTCTCTCTCTCTCTTTCTCGCTAATAGATTTTGCTCATATTCTGCCACATTTGGTAAGCACATGCGTTTTAGTCGCTGTATTGTCTTGTTTGGAGTGAAATGATTAAGAAAAATCTTTTCAACAAAATGACATGAAAATTATTTCATATAAATTACTCGATCTTTTCACCTTTCGTATTACAGCCATTTTTTCTAATACATTGTTATGGTCCGATATTAAAGAATCTACCTGTTTTAATTAAATATATAATTAGTATAATTAATCTTAGCTTAGTTTGGTAAAAGGCCAGAAGTGTGGAGTATTCAGTAAGTATCAAATTCACACATACAGTCATAATGGCGTTCAAATTTAGTTTTGTAAACTTTATTTCAGAGCAAGGCATCTGGTTCGTTATGAACTCCCTCAGATAAGTTTTGCTCCACATTTTGTAAGGATTCCATTTTTCACTGCTCTATCGTTCTATTTTTGGAGAAAAAGAGTATCAAATAAAAAGAGTATCAAATAAAAAGAGTATCAAATGATGAGAATGCATCACATTTTCATTTGTAATAAAAAAAAAAAACATTTAAAATTCACAATCTTGGTTTTGAGTAGAAGACCAAAACGGGATGAAGTTGGCAAAGAGCCGCAAGAATTCTGAAGAGTCGGGACGCTTTCCGCATCGACAACCCTTAAAGAAACTAAGACCAAGAGTGTCGGAAGGGTAAAGTAATGATTGGGAAATGTTCCCTGAAGGTTTCCGGTTGTCTCCTAGAATGATTGCTAGCACTTCTGTATAATAAAACAAGAAAATTAAACCGTTTTTCGTTGAACTGGCGTTGGGGTCTAAAAAGGTGTTAGGATCTGAAAGAGTGTTGGGGTCTGAAGGGGCTGAAGCCAGTGACGACAAGGAACGCAGCAAATTAAAAGTAAATTTATTATACTGTAACTGTCACTAATTGCCAAAACTACAGATTAACTTGTTTGTCAGAGCTCCCCCGCCACACACACAAAGTAAAAATATCAATACTTGCAGTAACCTGTGTATAAATTAATTACATTAAAAACTTAACCAAAAAGGAGAAAAACGTCAGTCAATTGCTGAAACCTCCTGACGAGGGGACCGAACGATTACAAAAATGTTTGTCTACGAAAAAATAGATTCGTGGTACTGAATATGTCAGTCAACTAAATGATCAATTTTATTTATATTATTCATATATATATATATATATATATATATATATATATATATATATATATATATATATATATATATATATATATATATATATAATAAATCAATGAATGTTCAAGTTAATTTTCTGATTAGCTAATAACTAGGTAAGTCATTTGAACTTTTCTTGCTTTATTAAATAGCTTTAGTTATCTATTGAACGCTTTTTGGAATATGTTAGAAATACGTTAAAGTCTTGCAATTTTACAATATATAATGATTATATATATATATATATATATATATATATATATATATATATATATATATATATTCCTTATGAGTATGTTCTCAGTTTGACGGATTGTAAACTGGAAATTAAAAATCAACAAAGCCTCCCATTTATGGCTCCATAACAATATTCAAAATCGACTCAACATTAAATTAAAAAGAAGCCAATGAAAATCTAAGACACTATTAAGGAAACAGATCTTAAAAGTTAACAGCAGATCTAAGCACAGAATCAATCGTCCAGCCAACACGTCGTTTTGTCTCGGCCTCCGCGGTCCCCTCATCACCATAGCAATGAGAGAACTGACAATAAACGAAGACTAACTGTATAAGAAACTAACTCATATCAGTTATGCCCCCTGCCTTTCCCCGTATCCATCCCCTTTACTACGGTAGTCAGTGTTACTGTTCTTAATACTTCCTGTCCTAATTCTTTATCTCCTCAAGAACTAAAAGAAAACATGACGACAACTTTCTATTGAACTACGGCTCTACACTCGTTTGATGTATCTACAGGTCGTCATCTCTCGTTTAGGCTATTCTTTATCTGTTCTCATTTCTCTCGATCTGAAATTGCTGGCAACGATCCAAATTGAGGGTGCCTTATTTCAAAAGGACAATGTTTCCTGCGCACATTTAATTTGGCTGAAAAGTTATATATGATGCGTTCGGTTGTATTGTTATAAAATTAAAATGCTGACTCATATTAACATGTCTGCTGTTAAAATGTCGCTCGCACATATTTCTACTGTGTAATAAAGAAACCCTCAGTAGCTGCTAACAAATGATACCTTAGAACATGTCATCCCTCATGCAGAGTGGAAGACACCTTTGGCATATGCAAAGCGCTCACTTGCAGAAACTGAGCGGCGTTATGAGATTGAGAAGGCAGTGTTGTACGGACTTGAGACTTTTCACCAGGATACGCACAAAAGAGTTATCCTCATTTCCTTCGTAATCCACATCCGCATCCACAGGGTAGAATCCATAGGGTCGAATAATCCTAATTCCCATCGTAATCCACATCCACGCCCATAGGGTCGAATCCACAGCGATGAATCGTACTAATTTCCTTCGTAATCCACATCCACAAAGATGAATCATCCTAATTCCTTTCGTATCCCACATCCAAATCCACAGGGACCAATCTACAGGGTCGAATAATCCTCATTCTCTTCGTAATCTACATCCACAGTCTCGAATCTTCATCATTCTCTTTGTAAATCACATCCACAGGGTCAAATCCACAGAGTTAAAGCATCCTCATTCCCTTCGTAATCCAAATCCACAACCTCGACTCTTCCTCTTTCCCTTCGTAATCCACATCTACAGAATCAAATCCACAGGGACGAATGATCTTAATTCCAATCGTAATCCACAGCCACAAGGTCGAATCCGCAGAGTTGAGATATCCTCATTTCCTTCGTAATCCACATCCAGCATTTCGACTCTTTCTCATTCTTTTAATAAATCATATTCACATTCACACGGTCGAATCATCTTCATTCCCTTTATAATCCACATCGACAGGTGGTCGAATCCACAGGGTAAATGCGCCTCATTTCCTTCGTAATCCACATCCACAGCCTCGTAGCGTCCTTATTCGCTTCTTAATCCACATTCACAAGGTCGAATTAACATGGTCGAATCATCATCATTCCCTTCGTAATACACATCCACAAGATCGAATCCACAGGTTCGAATTATCCTCATAATCTTCGTAATCCACATCCACATTCTCCAATTATCCTCATTCCTCTCGTAAATCACATTCACAGGTTCGAATCTACAGGGTCTAATCATCCTAATTCTATTGCTGGCAACGATCCAAATTGAGGGTGCCTTATTTCAAAAGGACAATGTTTCCTGCGCACATTTAATTTGGCTGAAAAGTTATATATGATGCGTTCGGTTGTATTGTTATAAAATTAAAATGCTGACTCATATTAACATGTCTGCTGTTAAAATGTCGCTCGCACATATTTCTACTGTGTAATAAAGAAACCCTCAGTAGCTGCTAACAAATGATACCTTAGAACATGTCATCCCTCATGCAGAGTGGAAGACACCTTTGGCATATGCAAAGCGCTCACTTGCAGAAACTGAGCGGCGTTATGAGATTGAGAAGGCAGTGTTGTACGGACTTGAGACTTTTCACCAGGATACGCACAAAAGAGTTATCCTCATTTCCTTCGTAATCCACATCCGCATCCACAGGGTAGAATCCATAGGGTCGAATAATCCTAATTCCCATCGTAATCCACATCCACGCCCATAGGGTCGAATCCACAGCGATGAATCGTACTAATTTCCTTCGTAATCCACATCCACAAAGATGAATCATCCTAATTCCTTTCGTATCCCACATCCAAATCCACAGGGACCAATCTACAGGGTCGAATAATCCTCATTCTCTTCGTAATCTACATCCACAGTCTCGAATCTTCATCATTCTCTTTGTAAATCACATCCACAGGGTCAAATCCACAGAGTTAAAGCATCCTCATTCCCTTCGTAATCCAAATCCACAACCTCGACTCTTCCTCTTTCCCTTCGTAATCCACATCTACAGAATCAAATCCACAGGGACGAATGATCTTAATTCCAATCGTAATCCACAGCCACAAGGTCGAATCCGCAGAGTTGAGATATCCTCATTTCCTTCGTAATCCACATCCAGCATTTCGACTCTTTCTCATTCTTTTAATAAATCATATTCACATTCACACGGTCGAATCATCTTCATTCCCTTTATAATCCACATCGACAGGTGGTCGAATCCACAGGGTAAATGCGCCTCATTTCCTTCGTAATCCACATCCACAGCCTCGTAGCGTCCTTATTCGCTTCTTAATCCACATTCACAAGGTCGAATTAACATGGTCGAATCATCATCATTCCCTTCGTAATACACATCCACAAGATCGAATCCACAGGTTCGAATTATCCTCATAATCTTCGTAATCCACATCCACATTCTCCAATTATCCTCATTCCTCTCGTAAATCACATTCACAGGTTCGAATCTACAGGGTCTAATCATCCTAATTCTATTCGTAATCCACCTCCACATCCACAGGGTCGAATCATCTTCATTCCCTTCGTAATCCATTGGTAAGAAGGAAGTATTATTTGAACAGCTTCTTCCTACGAAAGTTTACATGTGAAACAAACTTCCGAGAGAATGCTTTCCGGTGACGGTAATCTTTACCTCTTCAAATCTAGGATCAACCTTTGTCTATCCTACATATCCTCATAACAGCATTTCTTACCTCTTCCTCCTCTTACATCCATAAAACAGCCTCATCTAGTAACCCTCTTCTTCGAGTCGATCATGGTTCTTGTAATGGATGAACAATAGTATAAAAGAATTATCGATTATAACTTAAGTTGGCCCCATATTTGTCTCCCTTGATATTTATTTATGTTTGTGTAAGGTGATCAATAAAGTCTACTTTTAGAAAGTTTTACCTTTGCTATTATTGGTAATACTGTTTTATTCTTTAATCATTTAAGTTTATCATCGATCCTCTTTCATAAATGTTGAATGGAAAATTATCCGCTTAAGAGAACTGACGCCATCTTTTTCTTTCCTTTTTGGCAAATTGTCAACATGTTTCTCTTTACTCGGGCTACATTTAAATTTTGAACTATTAAGAAATTTTATATAGCGTGCATCATTGCTAACATTTTCTTCTCAATCTGATCATCAAACGTTGTTCAGTTTCTGCGGTTCTAAGGCATCATTTGTTAGCTGACATGAGCTTTTCTTTTACGTAGTAGAAATATGTGTGAAAGACTTTTTAACAGTAGAAATTTCCACAGTATTATTTCATTTTTCAAACAATAGAAGTCTACGCCTCAAAAGATATTGAACTGATATGTACAATTTTATTAAAATTCTACTTGATATTTTTCTACGGATTGTGAATGAGATGCAATGATCCTATTTCGTTTTGAAATTTGTAAACACTTATTGTTCCACTTATGTCAGTTCTCACTATAAAAAGCCCTGATAACGAACTGATAAGAGTTTAGAAAATTAATTATAAAATGAAACCGACTTGCATTCTGTGTCTGCATAATTATGCCTGGTGCCTTCGAAGAATTCGAAGAATTCGAAGTGAAAACTAAGATTTTATTTATCATTATTTCTCTCTTCCACAAGACGATCCGATTTTATAATGTCAAATAATGAACACGATCGTGTCATTTGATTGTAAGAGACGAGAGACAATTAAAAATTGGCATTGAATCAAGTAATAGTTCAGATGAACAGAGCATTTTTATTTGATTTGGGACGAGGAATTGTCAATAGATTTTAAATTATCCGATTTATTCTAACTCTTCTTCTCATCTTTGATTATTATAAATGTTCCGACCATCTTCAGTGTTCATTATTTTGTCTAATATGTCATAGACTATATGTATTTATAGTCTAAAACATTGTGTCTCTAATAACATTTATAACAATCAAAGATGATAACGATAATTATATTGATTAAAATCTTTATATGAGAAGTGCGCTTAGTATTAAGGAGAGAGAATTTGTGGATATAAACAATATCGTCATAGGAAACAACATTGGATTTTAAGTGGCAATTTCTTGCTTTAAGCAAAATCTTCAGACAGTGCGACTATTCTTTGTGCGGACTCGACGTATGTGTATACACATTTTATATTTAAAATATTTCCATGTTTAACTTACGGAGTTTATCTCTTTACTTCATTGCAGATTTGTATATATATATATATATATATATATATATATATATATATATATATATATATATATAGTGTGGACATAGAAAGCAACACTGCATTGTGAGGGGCAGTTTCCCACTTGAACCTATCACTGTGCTACGTAACATTGTGTCGGCTTTAAGCCACCGGCGAAGAGAGTTTTATGGGAAATGGAGAAGGGAGAAGCCGGTTTTGTCCAGATTTTCTTGTTTCATGCTAATGTTTTTGCATCATTTATAATCCTGATCTTGATGTTGATTATTTTATTTATTTATTTTATTTGTATTTATTTATTCGATTCTATTCTTGAGTCTAAAATTTGGTATTTGAAATTAAATTTTTTAGTTGTTTAGTCTTTGGAGTCGTGGTGTGGTTGTAGGTAGCGTAGTACCTACAATGATATCGTAGTCGAAATCTTCATTCACTATATAAATATCTAAGTAACTACAACTATAATATAAGAAAAATATGTGGGCATAAGTTACTTGACACTTGCCCCTGTCGAATCTCATCGACTGGACAAATTCGGTTATCCTAGATTTATTTTGTTTATTTCTAGTTCTCACCTTATGCTTGTTTTTATTCTATTTATTTTACTTTATTATATTATAATTTATTTATACATTTTTTCATTATTTTATTTTCATTTTATTTATTTACTGTAATATTCCTTCGAGTATAAAATTTGGTATTTGAAGTAAGGTTAATGAGATTCTAGGTTGTGGTTTATGAGTTCTTTACTCATGAGTCATGTTGTGGGTGTAGTGAGCGTGATACCTACAACCATACTGCGGTCGACATTCTCACCACCCGCTATATGAATATCTAATCTTGTGACAACGATAACAAATGCAAGAAAAATGTGTAAATATTTATTAACTTATTTGCCTTTATCGGATCCCGTTGACTGGTAAAGTTTTCAAAATGCAATAAAGATTATATATATATATAGTATTGAAGAAATCATCTTCGTTACATAAAATAAACAAAGTTTGACATTTATTTTGGAATATATTTATTTCACAAAATTAATTCATTTTAATATATTTATATAACAATGAAAAAAATCGACGATGAAGTACGAAAAACACGACTAAATGTAAGGCTTTTTTCTTCGGTTAATTCTAATCATGTCACGAGGTGCAAACGAGATTTATCGGAAAGAAGTTCAACTATAACGGAAGCTGTTTTAGTTTCCATTATTATTTTGGGAAGCTGTTGCATATTGACAATCATGCAAAGTGGATTTCATTGACTTGAATCATATACGAAAAAAACAATGAATATTACAACAGAAAAGAAACTAACGTAGTTGATACGAATGCAACTTTAATGGTTAGAATTTCGTTCGTTTGTATACAGTAAAAAATTGGGTATGAATTTAGACAAGTACCACCAATAAACCTTGCATGCCACATATAGTATCATAATTATAAATGTAATAAAATTAGTAAGAGTCTCTCCGTAAAGGGTTCAATATTGGGTCTCAGTTTAGACGAGTACCGCCAATCAACCTAGCATACCAAATACAGGATCATAATTCTAAGTGTAATGGTATTAGTAAGAGTCTCTACATAAAGGATTCAATATTGGGTCTGAGTTTACACAAATACCGCCAATCAAACTTGTATGCCACATATAGTATCATAATTCTAAATGTAATGAAATTAGTAAGAGTCTCTCCGTAAAGGGTTCGATATTGGGCCTGAGTTTAAACAAGGAGCGCCAATCAAACGTGCATACCACATATAGGATCATGAGTCTAAATGTAATGAAATTATTAATAGTCTATACGTAAAGGGTTGAATATTGGGTATGAGTTTAGAGAAGTAGTGCCAATCAACCTTGCATACCACATATAGGATCATAATTCTAAATGTAATGAAATTAGTAAGAGTCTCTCCGTAAAGGGTTCAGTATTAGGTATGTGTTTAGACAAGTAGCGCCAATAAATTTTGCATACCATTTATAGGATCATAATTCTATATGATATGAAATTAGTAAGAATGTGTCCGTAAAGAGTTCAATATTGGGTATGAGTTTAGACAAGTAGAGCCAATGAAACTTGCATACCACATATAGGATCATAATTCTAAATATAATGAAATTAGTAAGAATCTCTCCGTAAAGGGTTCAATATTGGGTATGTGTTTAGACAAGTAGTGCCAATAAATCTTGCATACCACTTATAGATTCATAATTTTAAATCTAATGAAATTATTAAAAGTTTCGTCTGTCGTCAAAGGGTTGAATATTGTGTATGCCTTTAGACAATTAACTATATATATCTTGAATTTAATATTGATAGAGAAGAAGTTTTTCCTTTAATAATTTTTTTTCTGTTATTTTTCATGGAATTTCCCATTTCGTTGAAGGTAGACGATTCCACTTGATAGAATGCAGGCAATGAATAAAGAAGCGGCGGTGAAGTAAAAGATAGAATCATAAGACTGTGTCGCTTCCAACAAAAATCCTGGAAAGATAAGAAGTTATAAGAAATGCTTCTTACTTTATCATCTGTGGCCAATATTTTTTAATTCTCTGTATTTCAAATTGATTATTAGTCAGAAGTTTATGTTGTAACAAAATGTTTTTTAAAAAAGTCCTGTAACGAAAAATCAAGGAACTATATTTGTATAAGAAATGGTGGTATTTGGTATCGAATTGTCCTCCTACCATATGATATATATACATGTGAATTTTATTACTTAAAACGTTTTTGTTTTTTTTACGGATGTACATATTTGAGTAGAAGCTATGGTTATTTATTAAAACGTACGTTTGTTAATTTTCGTTTACTCTTATTAAGAACTCTCCATCAGGATTCGAACCTGCGACGCCTTGGAGAGAACCGATGTTAAATTCTACGTACTTTAATCGTTCTAGGCTACATAGAACTGTTAGCGGTCAGTTAAAGTGAATAGTGATTTTAAGCGAAATTATTCTCGTCATAGATTATTCAAATTTTCTGCTTAGTTTCCTATTCAAACGTAAACAAAGCAATATTTAAAGAAGTAATGGATTCTTTTTTATTAATATGTCTCGGATTAAATTAAAAAAATCCATTACTTCTTCAAGAGATACGTATATATATATATATATATATATATATATATATATATATATATATATATATATATATATATATATATATATAACGAGATAAAATTTTGTATAATTTTATATATCAACAAACAGTATTTATAAAAATAATATGATAAATTGGAAAAGTGATTTTGTGACACATTTTCATCCGTTAGGATTTCATCAGACCGAACTTTGTTAACGTTGCCGCTTCTACACGTGTGCGCACGAAACGAGAGGCGCTGGTAGTTTTAAAATTTTTGAAAGAATATTTTTTCAATTTTGCCATATTCTTCCCTATTCTTTTTCTTTCCATCACATTTGTCCCTGACTATCCCACATTGTGACAACGCAAAATCTACCAAGTTGGTCATACTATATATATATATATATATATATATATATATATATATATATATATATATATATATATATATATATATATAATACCAATTTGTAATTGGTTGGAATTATTCCAAGGAGGACATTAATTTAATGAGAGGAGCTCAATGTAAGTTGCAGAGCAATATATAATGATAAATTAAGAAAACACCATAAAAATCCATATAGGTTATAGTTTTTCATGAATATTATTATATTCATCTCTTCAGACCGAATGCCTTTAAGAAATGGAATCAATCCATCCAGACAGATATACCGGAATAAAAAGGAGAAAAGGGAAAAAAAGAAAAAGAAAATGGAAAGAAAATAATATTAATATTAATAATAAAAGGGAAGAAAGAAAAAAAACATAAAAAATTTTAAAATTAAAAATATAAAAATAAAATAAAAAAAACTTAAAATTAAGAGAATAAAGAAAGAGAGAAAGAGAACGAGAGGGGAGAAGGGAAAGATAGAGAGGGAGAGAGTGAATGAAAGAAACAAGGAAGGAATAAATGATGAGCCAATAGTAAAAATAAATAATTAGAATGACTTAGAAAAAATTACTTTAAAAGGGCTGAACATGTTAATACACCCGGTAAGGGAAGGAAAAAGAGGGACAGACGTTAAAGGGGCAGAACAATTTGTCTAATGAAATCATGTTTTTTTAAACTACTACTACTACTACTACTACTACTACTCATAATAATAATAATAATAATAATAATATGCAACATAATTAAAATGATAATAAAATAATATGATAAAATCATCAAATAGGGTTAGGGTTATCAATAAATAGAACTAATAAATTTAGATAATTAAAAAATAACAAATTTGGAATATAAAAAATGATAAGGATCAAAATAATAAAGGTAATACTATTATTATTATTAATAATAATAATAATAATAAATATAAAAATATAAATTATTAAATAAAAATTATAAATGATGTAGGCATCAGAAAGACAATCTCATAAACATATATATATATATATATATATATATATATATATATATATATATATATATATATATATATGCATAAAAGGAAGAGGTTATAGTAGTTCCAACGAGAGAAAAGTGTGTATATAAAAAGAAGAGAGAAACCGCAAACGTGTTTGGTTGTCATGTAGAGCTTTTTAAAAAAAATATTATGCTTTATTTTCCATAATTTTGCTACACGTGATTCCGGTCTCGCGACCTTCATCAGGCCAAGCGTAAACATTTTCACATATTATTAAATATAATTATTTTTTTTCTTATGTTTTTCGAAGTTAAATATTCTCGATATGAGACATTCCCTTTTCAAAGTTCAAGAGTTCATGAAAAACATTTGGGTCACTAACACACGAAAAAGGAGAATGTCTCATATCGAGAATATGTAACATCGAAAAACATAAGAAAAAATTAATAACTTTTAATAATATGTGGAAATCTCCACGCTTTGCCTGATGATCGCAAGACCGGAAACACGTGTAGCAAAATTATGGGAAATAAAGCATAATATTTTTTTAAATCCACATTACAAACGGATTCTCTCGTCTTTTTAATATATATATATATATATATATATATATATATATATATATATATGCACCTATTGGCAAAAACAAAACTGCTCACGGGCACACACGCAAAGCGTACACAACATAGGAAGTCTATGTTTGTGTATATGCATGTGTATAACCCTAACCCTGATATCGAGAATATTTAACATCGAAAAACATAAGAAAAATTAATTATTTTTAATATGTGGCAATATCCACTCTTTGCCTGATGAAGTTTTGCGAAACCGGAAACGCGTGTAGCAAAATTATGGAAAATAAAGCATAATATTTTTGTTAAATAATAAATAATCACAACCAAAAACGTTTGCGGTCTCTCTTCTTTTTAACATATATATATATATATATATGTGTGTATGTGTATGTGTGTGTGTGTGTGTGTGTGTGTGTAACTAATAATATGATACAATTTGTTAACCCTTACGCCTCTTATTGAAATAACTGCTTCAGCCATAGTAATTAATATTACGAATGAATATGGTTATAAAGCTCCATAAATTTCAAGATTATTTATTCAAAAAATTTCGCTTGAAGATGAAGATGAAACAGAGCTTGATACTTTATTTCAAATTACTTTTTATAATTAAATTGAAGTTGTTAGCTCCTGTTTTTGAAACATGAGAACTTTTATGTAGCGATGGAATCATATTTTTTAAAATAATTATAATATATATATATATATATATATATATATATATATATATATATATATATATATATATATTAAATAATTAAGAAAGTGACAACCTTAAGGTTCCATGAATATAATTTATTTTCCCAGAAAATATATTTTTCCTGGTTCATCAAGTCACATCTCTCCCTTAATTATTTAATTAATATTGTCCTGTTGTTACATTGAGCCCTTCATTATCTTACTATATATATATATATATATATATATATATATATATATATATATATATATATATAAAGATTACTTAACTTTAATATCCATTTTGTGTTGTTGTTTTCCCCGACTTCGAAGTTTCGTAATAATGACCATTCTTCATCGTTCATGAATTTTTGCTTTTGTTTACGTCTTCGTCTTTTCAGTTCAAGATTATTCGTCCAGTTGTAAATTTTTAGAAATTAAATTTTTTCTTCGAAATTATTTTTTATGGTTTATGTTGAAATTGTTATGTTATATTATTAACTAAATTGTAATATTTTTAAATTTGTATTATAAATTAAATTATAATATTTTATTTATAATATTTTATTCGATTTATTATGTTATATTAATTATTAAAGAATCAAAGTAAATATTTGTTAATATGTCGGAATCGAGCCATTATCACATTTAATTTGATTAAAAGAAAAATTATCAATATTAACTTTTAGTATTCAAATTAAATTATTCATGAATACATACGTGTACAAAACGGATTGAATAAGAAGCGAAATAAATTGAAAAGATTGGAAATATCATTTAAAAAACAGAATCCCTTGAAGAATGGTCATTACGTGCTTATTTTCTTTGTTTAAGAATTTTCTTTTCTTCCTTTCAGACAATTTTCTATAAACACGAGTTGCTTCTCATTAGATTGTCACGATTGTTTTGATATCTGTGGATCATTTAAATATACATTTCGAACGTCTTTTAGGAGCTTTTCGATATTCATAAACCTTTGTCCAAAAAAGTTTTGCTCATTCTGTTTCGTTGGTGGTTTTCGAGTACCGAGTCTTCAGGCATAGGTGAGTATCATTTCAGATTTTTTTAAATATCAATAATGCAAAACGCAACTACAAATATTGAAGGAATTAACAAAAAACAACGCAATATCAATAACATTTCATTTAATTATATCTAACCAAACTCTCTGCCACATATTAGATAAATGTGCCGCCCTTGCAGAGAGTCTGGCAATCACCTGATTGAAACGACTACTGATGTCTAATAATTAGGAGAACTTCACCCTTCTTTAGATATAGTGATGCTTCTTGAACTTTTCTCACAGTTTCCTAAAAATATGCGTAGATATAAGATACACAACTGAACACATCATTAAAACTACGTTTATCTCATGTGTATGGCCAAATGTAAATTGTAACTTTTGTAGACTTGACAATAAAGAACTATGACTATGGTTGCCTTGAATAGAATAGAATTCCAAATAACTAATTAGATTCTGAGATATTTTGCTTGAAATCAATGCATAAACACTGTTTCCGGTATTGATTTTAACAGTCTTGAATGTTCTTTCATCTTTTAGAAAATACATCAATTTTTCCCTTCGACATTCTTGATATGAAAAGCCATTCAGGCAGCAATATTTTTCTCAGTTCTAATCTAGAAGCTGTCGTATCACGGTTAGTGAAAGAGCCTAAAGGCTATTCTGTAATTCAATTGTTGTTCCTATTCTGATGTGAAACTAGACAATTATCATATTTGCGTTTTCTTTCATATGAATCAATAATCACCTGAATATTTTTTTAAGAAATGGGAAGTTGGACCCTTTTGAAACGTAATGACTGCATTATTACAAAGAAGGCTTCAGATCTAGAAATAACCAGACACGAGAAACGATATAAATGTTAAGCGGAAAAGGTTTCAATAAGAAATATCTTATTACCAAAGTTCAGTTCATATTCTGCGATGTCTGTTTATTATTGTTTCGACGTAATAAGTAAAAAGAGATAAAATAATATGTTATAATTAAAAGTAATAATCAAGTTAAAAAATGTCTTAAATTTTTTTGATGACATTATAAAATAAGATAATTTTTAATGTGTTTAAAAATGCATCACTTTATGTCTTAACATCTGTTAAGAAAATCATGTGCAATGCAAAAAGGAAATAGGTTGCAGAATTGAAGAAAGTTAATTACCTGCGATGGTCGTATCAATAATGTCAGTCAGACCAATCAGAAGGCACAAAGGGGAATATCCTTTGGTCAGGTTTCTTACGCCCAAGATGGAAGCCACAAGCACCATTCGGAGGGTATAGCTAAATCCTTAAAAAATTCAAATAAAAATATTTATGTCTGAGAAATTATTGAAATACACTGACTTATTCGAACTGTTGTCCTCTTCTTGCTTGTCATACACAAAATATCAGCCATTATACTATCCGGCCTTCTTCTGGTGTCTTTCGTAATCGATAGCCTTCTGTGAATTTTAAACCGAATCATTGAATCAATCTGAGGAAATTGTTTCCATTTAGCTAGAAATTAATCTTATTTATACTTTTGTTCACCTAATAGAAGTCTCGAGAGTCGCTGAATATATAGAGTTACTGCTGAAATGGTTATGACGAATGAAGACTGTGATATGAGTGGTAAAGGAGGTGGTAGGAAATTGACAATGAGGATAAGGAGGATAGATAACGATTGGCCCTTGACTTGAAGTGGTTAAGATTGAAATCTTCAAAGAAACACCCACGTGGGTGTCAGTTCCACAAAGTAGCAGTTCTTGAGGAAAAAGTTATCTGAGGGGAACTTCCTCCTTACAAATGGAATACAAAAGAAATGAGGGTGATTCGATTCCTTTAAACGTATCATGGCGTATCCTATCCGTAAAGGTTTGAACTGGTGGTGCCAAAGAATGGAGCTTGTATGAAAATATGCCACGGAACTAGCTACAGAGTAGAGTCAGGCTTTCAAAGTTGTGTCTGTGGGAAAGAGGCTGAAGAGTTTAGAATCTCTCTCCCCGACGACATGACATAATAAACGATTTTAAAGTCTATAAATGTTGGAGAGTGAGAATCTCTATTTTTTGGGCTAATCTGACTTTTGTCATGATAAAGCATCAGAGAAAATGTCGGGTAATTAAGGAAGCGATGAATGAACCAATCAAATACCCAGTGTCTTCATCAATGGATTGTGAATATGAGATTTCTACTTGAAGTCTGGAATGAATTTGAGGTTTAATATACATTCAAAGATTGAGAATGTATGCGTTGATCATGACTGGAGAACATTCAGGATCTAATCAGTGACGATGAAGCAATACTAAAATTGTTTTTTGAGATATTAAAATTATAAGCCAATTTTCGCCCTTGAGCTAAGGTCAGAGTAGTAATCAGCTTGCAGCTTCTAGTCATTTTGATTTTCGAAATTGCTGTATTATATTATTCCTCTTTTTTAATTCAACTTTTTGAATGCTGTTTCTGATTGTTCCTCTAAACAATAGTAGACGAATTTCACTACCAGACACGAAAAGTAACTAAAATTGTTCTCTATTACTTTAACGCCATTTCGAGTACGCTAAGAAATAATGACGTGGCGCATATAAGAAGATCGTCATTTTAATCATTGAAATGGATATAAGAGGCATTACAATTAACTGAAAAGAATTAACTAATCCGAGATTATCTTCTCGCATTGGCAAAGAAATATGTAGATTCTGCTCTGTTAATAGTATGATGTGAACATGGTGTGTGTGTATGTGTGTTAATACCTGTAAACGTTTTGTCATCTTCCACTATTGTTGCCTGTCATGTATCAGGATAGTTCGAACGTGGGAAACGTCAATGGAAAAAGAAATTCAGAACTGAAACTTGAAAAAAGGCCGAGAAAATTGATTGGGAGAAAGAAAATCCATCACTTAATGAAAGAAACAGGCACCCGATGAAGGTTGAAGTACTCAGCAGTCGAAACCATGTAATGAGAAAAAAAAAGACTAATAGGCATAGAAAATCAAAACGAGTAATGGAATGACTTGCCTGAAGAAAATCAGACAATAGGATGGAATTTGATTTGTTTTCCCTCGCGAATTGCGAAAAGAGGTGCGAACAAGAAGAACGAGGAAAAGGGGTGGAGAGAATGTAAAAGGCTACAGAAGAAACAGATATGCGAAGCAATGAAGGCATCAGAATATAATCTATTGAAATGTGAAGCAGGTCAGCAATAATACTAATTGATCGCATTGAGGTACAATTGGACAGAAAAGGCCAAACCAAGGTTGTGGTCTTCAGTTTAAGAATTCACTCTGATTCCGAGAAACGGCTAGAAGTGACATCACGAAAAAATATCAACTAAAAATTAACTGTGAGACATTGCCTCGCAGAGACAGAGGAATGAGAACCTTGCAAGTGAATGGATTGGATAAATCGTTTAGTTCGAATCTAACTAATGCTACATACAACAGACAACTGAAATAAAATCGGAGACTGCAACCGCCAGAAAGGTGTAACTAAAAAATTCAAGATGAGGAAAATAGTTCGAATAAATCTGCGTATAAAACAATTTTTTCTTTATACAAATTCGAATATTTATTCCGTTTGTAATATAAAAAGATGAAAATTAGTATTTCTAAAATAACCCGATTAAAAATGGTACTGTATTTGTTTTGTCAAGCAATGTCTGTTGTGTAGCATATTTTGTTGGCACATGCCCATTCCTTCCTAATCATGTCACATCCAGTGACTCTGCAAGTTTGTTTTTTATATTTGTCCGTGTTACTAATTGCATTATCTGAGTCTATTCTGTGTGAAAACTGATTCAAGCACCTTATTCTCCAGTATTGCCTTTTATCACATATCGACAGCACAAGCAGCAGCATTAACTCAATAAAGAATGCAAGGCTTTAATCGCACGAAAAATTTTCTCGGGGAATGATATGTTAAAGAGAATATTTTAAAGAAAGCTTTCATTTAAACATAAACTTTGTTATAAAACATTTCTTTGATGTTTTAAGTATTTTAGAAGCATGTAAGTATAATTATTTATTCCTTTTAGGCGAGAATTACATTTTAATCTGAAGAATTATTGTAGTTGTCAAGATGTTAATTCTTTTGAAAATTTCTTCTATATATGGTCATTTTTTTTTAAATAATTCTTTTTCTCTCATGTTACGACGTTTCAACCACAGTGAATTCGGTCATTCCTCAGATTTTATTTTTAAAATGTTTCATATTGTTCTATTGGGCATGCGCATTTCTTTTCTAATAAGATCACATCCGGCGTCACTAAGAATTTGAACCTTCAAATCTGCATTTCTCTTTTCTATTCAGCGACTCTTGTCTATTATTGATATCTACGCTTGCTTTGGTTAATTGCATTGTTTAAGTCTAATTTATGTGCTCTGGTTCATTCAATCGTTCGAATTCGTGTTGAGTTTGTCATATTCACTTACGTAAAATCCATCACTTCTACCACCCACAACTCATGGGTTAAATAGCAAGGCAGACTGGGTTCTTTAGCCTTGACAGGCAGAAAGAAAACGCGATCCATGTGGAAAAAATCTTCTGCCTAGTCAATCATGTATCGAAAGACATGATCGTTTAAGCTTGTATTACGTAACTAACTGACTGATCTCATGTCACGAAAAAATTTTAATTTAATCCAAAATATTTTTAAAAATAATCGCAGAATTTGAGGTTACGCAGAAACACAGGTGACGTGTTTGAGAAGCAACATGCAGGCTCCAACAGAACAGTTTTGAGGTTTTAAAAAAATGAAAGAAATCCAAAGAATGCCCGATTGTAAAGCGGCCGAAATATCATTATAACGAAACGATTGATAATCTGGCCACAACAAGCAATATTCTGAGAAAAATGTCTTCTTCAAGCAAATATTACTAATTTGTTTTGCTTCGAAATACTCACCGTGGCAAATGGCGAACAGAGATGCGCACAAGATGAACAACCAGAATGAGTGACATAATGTAATGGCGACAGAAGTGACCGACATGCCAAACAATGAAGACATCAGAAGGTAGCTTACAGGGATGTGAAACAGGTCGGCAAGAATTCCAACAACAATTTGGCTAAACGCAATAACTACGCCGTAGATGGACATTATCAAGGCTCCTTGTTCTCGTGTGAGGCCAACATTCACAACTTTTGCCGGAAGATAGATCAAAATAATTTTACTCGCTGGGAAAAAAAAAGAGAAAAAAATATGGAGGAGAAAAATCGGTATGACTTCGATAACAATATTTCAACAATTTTCTCGGTATATACCATTCTTATATTCCAGAAGCGGTCATATTATTCAGAAGAATATACAATATTTAGTAAGTAATTAAAGCACAACGATTTTTATATTTTCTAGGAATATCTTCAGTTTGAAGACATTTGCTTACAAAGGAACAAGATGACATATCAATCTGAGAAAAAATAGGCTTAGGTTTCATAAATTTGTCTTAATTCTATGATACTTCGATTTTTGTAACACCAGTTCTCGTTATGGGTTAATTAGCAAGTTGTATACGTAAACCATCGTCATCTCCCCACCCCCAAATTCTTACAATCTAAAATTATTTTCTAGCTTTAAATAACCCACAAATGGTTGATGAACCATAAAAAAAACAAATCAACCCATCATAGACTTTTAAAATGAATATAAAGGTTAAAATTAGATTTGTCACTTTATTGGCGTTAGAATTCTGTATTTGAAAACATGTAAAATGAATATATATAATAAAAGTGAATCTTTCTATCCACTGTGGACACCAGCAGAACAACGACACAGAAAAGGGCACTAATAAATTTTACTAATGAAATAAGTTGAAGCCACAAAATAAACATAATAATGTTATCCCCCTAAATAGAAATGGAAAGAATCGGCTAATAATTTAATCGAAACATAAGTAACATAAGTCTGATATTTAACTTACTATATTATTTAATTAAGAAATAAACTAAGCAACATTGGTTTCGTAAGATATTGTGACACAACATCGAATCGTTTTCATTCTTACTGTTCTAAGATATTCTACAAAGGGAATGACTCGTCGAAGACATTCTCGAACGAAAAGGAATATTTTGAGAACTATTAGGACAATGAAGACTAATCTAAGAAATACTAGCTCTTCTTTTGCACAAGAATATTTCATTTCTCGATCGGATTGTGACATGAGAGGAGAAATGGATCCTATATGACAACCTACGGCTTTCAAGACAATACTTGAATTGAAAGGAAACTATTGAACACTTCCCAAAGCCAGAGTTCCACCAAAGGAAGTTTATGGTGACTGGTGTTCTAAAGCCGGGTTGATTCTTTCTGAATCTTTGGGAAACAATCACAGCTGAGAAGTATTGCCAAGAAATTGATCAAAGGTATCAGAAATGAAAGCGTAAGTGCCCAGCACAAGTCAACAGAAAACGTTCAGTCCTCCTGCACGACAAGAGGCTCGGCCACATGTTGCACAACAAACACTTTGGAAATTGAATGAATCGGGCTACGAAACTCAACATCATTCAACTGAGTCACCTGAACTCAAGACAAATGATTACTAACTTTCAAAACAGCGGGATATCTTCTCACACGGAAAAATGTTCAACGATTTAATTGCTGTCCAAAATGCCTTCGAAATCTTTCTTCCCAGCCAAATTCCTAACTTCTCTGTTAGGGGAATACAACCATTTGTATCTGGTTGGCAAGAATCTAATGGCTCATATTGTGGTTAATAAAAATTCTTCTGAAATAATATGCCATTAATAGTACAAACCTGCATTATATTCTGAACAACCTAATCACACAACAAACGCGAAGATTGTTATTAGAAATGCAGAAATGAAAAGGACTGTTCTAAGACAAAGGACAACTACAACGATAAGAACTGTTCTATGAGAAAGGACAACTATAACGACTGTTGTAAGAAATGCAGAAAAGATGAGGGCAGTTCTATGAGAAATGACAACAGCAACGACATTTCAAGGAAATACAAGAACGATAGGGATTGTTCTAAGAGAAAGGACAATTACAATGACAGTTATTAGAAATACAGGAACGAAAAGGATTTTTCACAGAGAAAGGACAAGTACAAAGACTGTCATAAGAAATACAAGAACTATAAAGACTATTTAAGGGAAGGTACTACTACAATTAATGTTATAAGAAATACAGAGACACTTCTAAGAGAAAGGAAACTACCACGATTATTATAAGAAATTCAGGAATTATAAAAATTGTTCTAAGAGAAAACACAGTTGCAATGCCTGTTATGAGAAATAAAGGAAGGATAAGGACTGTTCTAAGTAAAAGGACAATTGCGATGACTGTTAACAGAAATAAAGGAAGGATAAGGACTGTTCTAATAAAAGGACAATTGCAATGACTGTTATAAGAAATAAAGGAAGGATAAGGACTGTTCTAAGTAAAAGTAGAATTGCGATGACTGTCATAAGAAATAAAGGAAAGATAAGGATTGTTCTAATAAAAGGGAAATTGCGATGACTGTTATGAGAAATAAAGGAAGGAAAAGGACTGTTATAATTAAAAGGACAATTGCGATGACTGTTATAAGAAGTAAAGGAAGGATAAGGAATGTTCTAAGTAAAAGGACAATTGCGATGATTGTCATAAGAAATAAAGGAAGGATAAGAACTGTTCTAATAAAAGGACAATTGCGATGACTGTCATAAGAAATAAAGGAAAGATAAGGACTGTTCTAATAAAAGGACAATCGCGATGACTGTTATAAGTAATAAAGGAAGGATGAGGACTGTTCTAATAAAAGGACAATTGCAATGACTGTTATAAGAAATAAAGGAAGGATAAGGACTGTTCTAAGTAAAAGGAGAATTGCGATGACTGTCATAAGAAATAAAGGAAGGATAAGGACTGTTCTAATAAAAGGAGAATTGCGATGACTGTCATAAGAAATAAAGGAAAGATAAGGATTGTTCTAATAAAAGGACAATTGCGATGACTGTTATGAGAAATAAAGGAAGGAAAAGGACTGTTATAATTAAAAGGACAATTGCGATGACTGTCATATGAAACAAAGGAAGGATAAGGACTGTTCTAATAAAAGGACAATTGCGATAACTGTCATAAGAAATAAAGAAAGGATAAGGACTGATTTAAGTGAAAGGACAATTGCGATGACTGTTATAAGAAATAAAGGAAGGATAAGGACTGTTCTAATAAAAGGACAATTGCGATGACTGTTATAAGAAATAAAGGAAGGATAAGGACTGTTGTAATTGAAAGGAGAATTGCGATGACTGACATATGAAATAAAGGAAGGATAAAGACTGTTCTAAGTGAAAGGACAATTGCGACGACTGTTACCAGAAATAAAGGAAGGATAATGACTGTTCTAAGTAAAAGGACAATTGCGATCACTGTCATCAGAAATAGAGAAAGGATAAGGACAGTTCTAAGTAAAAGGACAATTGCGATGAGTGTTATAAGAAATAAATAAAGGATAAGGACAGTTATAATAAAAAGACAATTGCGATTACTGTTATAAGAAATAAAGGAAGGATAAGGACTGTTCTAAGTAAAAGGACAATTGCGATGACTGTTATAAGAAATAAAGGAAGGATAAGGACTGTTCTAAGTAAAAGGACAATTACGATGACTGTTATAAGAAATAAAGGAAGGATAAGGACTGTTCTAATAAAAGGACAATTGCGATGACTGTTATGAGAAATAAAGTAAGGATAAGGACTGTTCTAAGTGAAAGGACAATTGCGATTACTTTTATAAGAAATAAAGGAAGAATAAGGACTGTTCTAATAAAAGGACAATTGTGATGACTGTTCTAAGAAATAAAGGAAGGATAAGGACTGTTTTAATAAAAGGACAATTGCGTGACTGTTATAAGAAATAAAGGAAGGATAAGGACAGTTCTAAGTGAAAGGACAATTGCGACGACTGTTACCAGAAATAAAGGAAGGATAATGACTGTTCTAAGTAAAAGGACAATTGCGATTACTGTTATAAGAAATAAAGGCAGGATAAGGACTGTTCTAATAAAAGGACTATTGTGATGACTGTTATAAGAAATAAAGGCAGGATAACGATTGTTGTAAGTAAAAGGACAATTGCGATTACTGTTATGAGAAATAAAGGAAGGATAAGGACTGTTCTAAGTAAAAGGACAATTGCGATGACTGTTATAAGAAATAAAGGAATGATAAGGACTGTTCTAAGTAAAAAGACAATTGCGATTACTGTTATAAGAAATAAAGGAAGGATAAGGACTGTTCTAAAAAAAGGGAGAATTGCGATGGCTGTCATAAGAAATAATGGAAGGATGAGGACTGTTCTAAGTAAAAGGACAATTGCGATGACTGTCATAATAAATAAAGGAAGGATAAGAACTGTTCTAATAAAAGGAGAATTGCGATGACTGTCATAAGAAATAAAGGAAAGATAAGGACTGTTCTAAGTAAAAGGACAATTGCAGTGACTGTCATAAGAAATAAAGAAAGGATAAGGACTGTTCTAATAAAAGGACAATTGCGATGATTGTCATAAGAAATAAAGGAAGGATAAGGACTGTTCTAATAAAAGGAATATTGCGATGACTGTCATAAAAAAACAAAGAAGGATAAGGACTGTTCTAATAAAAGGACAATTGCAATGACTGTCATACGAAATAAAGGAAGGATAAGGACTGTTCTAAATAAAAGGATAATTGCGATGACTGTCATAAGAAATAAAGGAAGGGTAAAGAGTTTTCTAAGTGAAAGGACAATTGCGATGACTGTTATAAGAAATAAAGGAAGGATAAGGACTGTTCTAATAAAAGGACAATTGCAATGACTGTCATACGAAATAAAGGAAGGATAAGGACTGTTCTAAATAAAAGGATAATTGCGATGACTGTCATAAGAAATAAAGGAAGGATAAGGACAGTTCTAAGAACAAGGACAATTGCGATGATTGTCATAAGAAATAAAGGAAGGGTAAGGAGTGTTCCAAGTGAAAGGACAATTGTGATGACTTTTATAAGAAATAAAGGAAGGATAAGGACTGTTCTAATAAAAGGAGAATTGCGATGACTGTCATAAGAAATATAGGAACGATAAGGACTGTTCTATGTAAATTGACAATTGCGATGACTGTCATAAGAAATAAAGGAAGGATAAGGACTATTCTAAATAAAAGGATAATTGCGATGACTGTCATAAGAAATAATGAAAGGATAAGGACTGTTCTAAGTAAAAGGACAATTGCGATGACTGTCATAAGAAATAAAGAAAGGATAAGGACTGTTCTAATAAAAGGACAATTACGATGACTGTCATAAGAAATAAAGGGAGTATAAGAACTGTTCTAATAAAAGGACAATTGCGATGACTGTCATCAGAAATAAAGGAAAGATAAGGACTATTCTAATAAAAGGACAATTGCGACGACTGTCATAAGAATTAAAGGAAGGATGAGGCCTGTTCTAATCAAGGGACAATTGCGATGACTGTTATAAGAAATAAAGGAAGGATAAGGATTGTTTTAAGCAAAAGGACAATTGCGATAACTGTTATGAGAAATAAAGGAAGTATAAGGTCTGTTCTAATAAAAAGGTCGATTTGCGATGACTGTTATAAGAAATAAAGCAAAGATAAGGACTGTTATATGTAAAGGGACAATTGCGATGACTGATATAAGAAATAAAGGAAGGATAAGGTCTCTTCTAAGTAAAAGGACAATTGCGATGACTGTCATAAGAAATAAAGGAAGAATAAGGACTGTACTAAATAAAAGGACAATTGCGATGACTGTCATAAGAAATAAAGGAAGAATAAGGACTGTTCTAAGAAAAAGGGCAATTGCGATGAGTGTTATAAGAAATAAAGGAAGGATAAGGACTGTTCTAATAAAAGGACAATTGTGATGACCGTTATAAGAAATAAAGGAAGGATAAGGACTGCTCTAAGTAAAAGGACAATTGCTATGACTGTCATAAGAAATAAAGGAAGGATAAGGACTGTTCTAAGAACAAGGACAATTGCGATGATTGTCATAAGAAATAAAGGAAGGGTAAGGAGTGTTCTAAGTGAAAGGACAATTGTGATGACTTTTATAAGAAATAAAGGAAGGATAAGGACTGTTCTAATAAAAGGAGAATTGCGATGACTGTCATAAGAAATAAAGGAAAGATAAGGACTGTTCTATGTAAAAGGACAATTGCGATGACTGTCATAAGAAATAAAGGAAGGATAAGGACTCATCTAAATAAAAGGATAATTGCGATGACTGTCATAAGAAATAATGAAAGGATAAGGACTGTTCTAAGTAAAAGGACAATTGCGGTGACTGTCATAAGAAATAAAGAAAGGATAAGGACTGTTCTAATAAAAGACAATTACGATGACTGTCATAAGAAATAAAGGTAGTATAAGAACTGTTCAAATAAAAGGACAATTGCGATGACTGTCATCAGAAATAAAGGAAAGATAAGGACTATTCTAATAAAAGGACAATTGCGACGACTGTCATAAGAATTAAAGGAAGGATGAGGCCTGTTCTAATCAATGGACAATTGCGATGACTGTTATAAGAAATAAAGGAAGGATAAGGATTGTTTTAAGCAAAAGGACAATTGCGATAACTGTTATGAGAAATAAAGGAAGTATAAGGTCTGTTCTAATAAAAAGGTCAATTGCGATGACTGTTATAAGAAATAAAGCAAAGATAAGGACTGTTATATGTAAAGGGACAATTGCGATGACTGATATAAGAAATAAAGGAAGGATAAGGTCTCTTCTAAGTAAAAGGACAATTGCGATGACTGTCATAAGAAATAAAGGAAAGATAAGGACTGTTCTATGTAAAAGGACAATTGCGATGACTGTCATAAGAAATAAAGGAAGGATAAGGACTCATCTAAATAAAAGGATAATTGCGATGACTGTCATAAGAAATAATGAAAGGATAAGGACTGTTCTAAGTAAAAGGACAATTGCGGTGACTGTCATAAGAAATAAAGAAAGGATAAGGACTGTTCTAATAAAAGGACAATTACGATGACTGTCATAAGAAATAAAGGTAGTATAAGAACTGTTCTAATAAAAGGACAATTGCGATGACTGTCATCAGAAATAAAGGAAAGATAAGGACTATTCTAATAAAAGGACAATTGCGACGACTGTCATAAGAAATAAAGGAAAGATAAGGACTGTTCTATGTAAAAGGACAATTGCGATGACTGTCATAAGAAATAAAGGAAGGATAAGGACTCATCTAAATAAAAGGATAATTGCGATGACTGTCATAAGAAATAATGAAAGGATAAGGACTGTTCTAAGTAAAAGGACAATTGCGGTGACTGTCATAAGAAATAAAGAAAGGATAAGGACTGTTCTAATAAAAGGACAATTACGATGACTGTCATAAGAAATAAAGGTAGTATAAGAACTGTTCTAATAAAAGGACAATTGCGATGACTGTCATCAGAAATAAAGGAAAGATAAGGACTATTCTAATAAAAGGACAATTGCGACGACTGTCATAAGAATTAAAAGAAGGATGAGGCCTGTTCTAATCAATTGACAATTGCGATGACTGTTATAAGAAATAAAGGAAGGATAAGGTCTGTTCTAATAAAAGGTCAATTGCGATGACTGTTATAAGAAATAAAGCAAAGATAAGGACTGTTATATGTAAAGGGACAATTGCGATGACTGATATAAGAAATAAAGGAAGGATAAGGTCTCTTCTAAGTAAAAGGACAATTGCGATGACTGTCATAAGAAATAAAGGAAGAATAAGGACTGTACTAAGTAAAAGGACAATTGCGATGACTGTCATAAGAAATAAAGGAAGAATAAGGACTGTTCTAAGAAAAAGGGCAATTGCGATGAGTGTTATAAGAAATAAAGGAAGGATAAGGACTGTTCTAATAAAAGGACAATTGTGATGACCGTTATAAGAAATAAAGGAAGGATAAGGACTGCTCTAAGTAAAAGGACAATTGCTATGACTGTCATAAGAAATAAAGGAAGGATAACGACTGTTCTAAGTAAATGGACAATTGCGATGACTGTCATAGGAAATAAAGGAAGGAAAAGGTCTGTTCTATGTAAAAGGACAATTGCGATGACTGTCATAAGAAGTAAAGGAAAAATAAGGACTGTTCTAATAAAAGGACAATTGCGATGACTGTCATAAGAAATAAAGTAAAGATAAGGACAGTTGTAATAAATGGACAATTGCGATGACTCTTATAAGAATAAAGGAAGGATAATGACTGTTCTAATAAAAGGACAATTGCGATGAATGTCATAAGAAATAAAGGAAAGATAAGGACTGTTCTAAGTAAAAGGACAATTGCGATGACTGTCATAAGAAATAAAGGAAGGATAAGGACTCTTCTAAATAAAAGGATAATTGCGATGACTGTCATAAGAAATAAAGGAAGGATAAGGACTGTTCTAAGAACAAGGACAATTGCGATGATTGTCATAAGAAATAAAGGAAGGGTAAGGATTGTTCTATTAAAAAGGACAATTGTGATGACTGTCATAAGAAATAAAGGAAGGATGACGACTGTTCTAATAAAAGGACAATTTCGATGACTGTTATAAGAAATAAAGGAATCATAAGGTCTGTTCTCAGTAAAAGGACAATTGCGATGACTGTCATAAGAAATAAATGGAGGATAAGGACTGTTCTAAGTAAAAGGACAGTTGCGATGACTGTTATAAGATATAAAGGAAGATTAAAAGCTCTTTTCTAAGCGAAAGGAAAACTGCAAGCACTGTTATAACAAATACAGGACCGATAAAGACGATATGTTGTAAGAATTTGTCTTTAAGATATATAATTGTCCAGGAATGTTTAATTATAATAGGCTTCGCCCGCTCGCTGTCGCTTCGCAATGTAAGATATATTCCATACTTAAAATCTTTCAAACAAAAATTTTTATTGAATATTTCTTTCATAAATTCGTTTGTTATAAATAAGGAAAGTTTTTCAAATAAATGCCAACTTGTTGAAAGCCAAGTAAAATGCAAATTTCAGTCACTTTTATAAGACGATATTCTGAAACAGAACTATTTTTGATATGAAAATCGAAACAATCCTCGAATATAGAACAGTACTGAAGGACAGTTAATTAATGAAATAAACATTTGTAAATCAGTATGCAAATTAGTTAAAACCTGAAGAGTGATATTGCCTAGCCCTCCATAATATATAATACAGATATTGAGATATTATTTGAGCTTTTTAATCTCAGAATTCGTAAGAGAATTGAGCTTCAATTTCGCATTTATTTATATATATTTCATAATATAGGTTTTAATTAATTAGCTATTATGTTTCTCTAACTCTTCAAATGTTGAATTTATAAGTAATTCTATTTTCCCATCTTTACACAATATTAATTTTATTTTATAAATTGTCCCCTGTTCTCTCAACCATGAAATAAAAATAATTGTTTGTAGGGAAAGTAAGCACCTACGCGCATCAAATTTTTTTTAAATTAAGTGGCAACAGAAGAATTATCGTTGATCTTTTAAAAGCTTAAAAATTAATTTAATACTTAAATGCTGCGATCAATTTTGTAGTTTATTGATGCCTATCATATCTATTCCTCCCTAACTATTGTGCTGATGGCCAAACCAAGAGTCCTCCACAGGAGCTAGCGTAAATGCCGCCCAATAGTTGCTTGGACACACACGCGCCCAAACACACACATACATACACTTTACTTTATATATAAGATTACGCAATCTCTGGTACATTTGTTTTCGTGTAGTTTTCCGTATGTCATTTAAGCAAATAATTTCTTATATTGTATAAATTAATAGGAATTGATTTTTTTTTAATTTATTATTTATTAATACAGTTTTGTAACTTACCTGTCCAAAAAAAGTAAACAATTAGATGCAACTGCAATCCAGAATTTTTCATAACATCTGGATCAAAAATGATTTTTCGAAGGAAAATGCATTTATTTGAAATATAACTTGCCATACTTTTTGGAGGACCAATTTGTGGATATCTTGCATCTCCAGAGCCGTCAAAATCTTTTGCCTAAAAATCAAGTTGTTTGCATTTAATAAAAAATTCACTGATTAATTATACATTCATTTATTGTTCTGCTTTACACTTTCTGTAATTTGTTCTGCGTTACATGAATTCACATCTCCCATAACAATAATAATCTATAAAAACATCTATGAGATGATACTTATCGCCTTCCATATACAATGTATTCACTGTTTTTTCTTCTCTATACGTTATTGAAATAATTTCAGCGTATTTAGCTTTCGAAATATCGAAATCAATGATTTATTTGTCTCTAGTGGGATTTATTTTTACTTATTAATTTACCCAACATGTTCTTCCGATGAAAACTTTTCAAATAGCCTTGATGATCACAATCTTTAGAACTGTTTGACTGACAATAAAATTGATCGTATTTTATGAAAAATTAATTTGAAATATTTCTTACCGATAAGGAATAACACCTGTTATTAGTCAATGTTACATTGGCATCAAAAACTTTCCACTGTTTTGAAACATCAGATAATTTTGAAATGCCGCTTCTTGAAATTCCAGAATTTTTTAGCCATGACTCACTGGATCATACTCTTTGATTATATTCATATTCATTTTGCTTTTTTCTTTCTTTTCTTTTTTTTTAAATATTCACGATGATTTCAAGCAATGGTATAATTTTAGGAGGACTATTTTCTTAATATCCTCCTGGTTGAAGTTCGACTGAAAAATTTGTTTCACAATTTTTTTATTTCTATCAAAATATTTAACTGATAAATTATATACACTTTTACTTGATTGAATTGAATTAAATGTAAATTATCTTTAAAATTTCCATTAAATGTAAATTATCTTTAAAATTTCCATTAAATGACCCACCAAAAGACACACATTCACACACAAATACACACGTACCCACAATATACGCATATACATATATATATATATATATATATATATATATATATATATATATATATATATATATATATATATATGTGTGTGTGTGTGTGTGTGTGTTTGGGAATGCATGTGTCAATGTCTATGCGTCGAGGTATGGAAGCGTATAATTGCCATCATAAAAGCAATTCATTTAGTCATTTACCTGTTGAAGATATCATCAAAATAATTTTAGGGTTTTGCTTAAATGAACTCTTATGGAACTGTCTTCTGACTTCTTGCTTTCCAGTACATTACGATTTTCAAAACATCTTTCACTCTCACTTAAACCTTGCATCTTAGTGGCTTTATCACCTTGATAATCTGAAATAATTACAAAAATCATCATTATTTTTTTTCAATTTAAATTCTAAATTTAACTTAATGGAATATTTTCAATCATTTCCGTCAATCAAGGCGATAAAGCTGCTAAGACGCAATATGTTACTGAGAGTGAAAGAATTTATGAAAACCATTAAGAGGACTTCAGTGAGACAGAAGATGATAACAATTGACGTTGTATTTAAATTTTAATTGACGATCGTAGTTGACAGCAAAGCAAGAATACGGAAGAGAGATCCACAAGAGAGAAGTGCGAGAGTAGAAACTGTTAACATAGAACTGATGGTTACAGCTATAATCATTTTGACAATAAGATTATGTAACCTAGCTATCAATCTAGTAATGCGCTTAACTTTAACGTGAAGCCAAGGTACCAAAGAGGAAAGCTTACCAGAACAATTACCATAAAGTATTTATAGAAAATACACGGGGAAGTTACGTTGTGACAGTAGTAAAGTGATAGAAACTGAGATGTCAGGTCAAGACCAATGATATAGCAAATTCTTGTTTCGATTCTGTCAAGAATCTCTAGATACATATCAAAAGCACCAGGCCAGATTTGGCAGCAATATTTGATGTGCGGGCGAATGGTAGATTTATAAATGTACAAGACAGATTCCAGCGAGAAAAATTTCCCAACACGATAGAATAAATCAACTTTCCGAGTATTGAGTGAGTCAATATAATCTTCCTGCTTAATGTCAGTAGAAAACGTTGAATAGAGGAGGCCAATGAGTTACTAACTTGGAAGGTGGCATCCATTTTATTGATGGAAGGCAAAACATGTTCTGTTATACAGTTAACGAAGAGCAGTTTTGTTTTGGAGGCGTTAAAATTAACAAGTGATTTCTTGCCCCATTTAACAACAGACTGAAAATCATTTTCAAGATCAACTTTATCGAATCTAACTTACCATTAAGAAAGGGGCAAATACTTGTCATCAGCATAGATAAAGAGTTGAAAACTAATAACATCGGGAAAGTTGTTCATAAATATTAAGAAGAAAATCTTTCCAAGAATAGATCCCCGAGGGTCCGTCCCCACCCCCGCATTAATGTAAAACGATCTAGAAGAGCTACCGTTGAAAACAACTTCCATTTCGCGATCTGTGAAGAAGACCAACATGACAAACCATGTCAACTGCCTTCGATCCACCTAAGGCAACAACCTACGCTTTACTATCGTTGTATAAAGTATAAGAAAATCTTTCAGAAATAACCGTTAACACATCGACAGTTGACCTAGAGAAGTGAAAGCCATATTGTTTATCTAAAAGACACTGCGATGTGAGATGCTTAACCAATTTAGAGTTGATGAGCGCTTCTAGTACTTTACCAAAACGAGGTAGACGTATAATATATCGATAGTTATAAGGGTTGGAGGGTTCGCCCGAGTTATTAAAAATAGGAACTACAGAAGAGGATTTCCAACAATCAAGAAAGCAAGAAAGCAGAAAGTACCTAGTGTAGAGCTTAGAGAGGACAGGAGCCACCTCAGAGAACATTTCTTTAAGAAAGTTACAGGTATACTATCGAGTCTGCAGACTTCATTTATAGGGAGATGGTAGCAGAAACCATGGAAGGCGTTATATACATATCACACTGTAGAACGTCGGTTCTAGATGGAACGTCAAGTATAGATATTCCAGATGAGATGAGAGCAAGATTGGAAGAGAATTTACGAGCAAAACAATTTGCTTTATCAACAAATGATGATAACACTTCAAACTGAATGACGGGAGGAGGAAGTCGAGGATTTACCCTTATTTAAAACACTATTACAGAGCCAATAGTCGTCACGAGAATCAAACTTCTATCAGAAAACAAAGACTTAGCATATTTGAGGAGACATTTGCAATTATTACGAATGGACACAAAGAGGTGTATCCTATAATCAGAGCAATCACATTGATTTAACCGGAAAAGTGGCTCGAGTGGGCTGTAGCAACTGAACAGGCAGCCGTGAGCTAAAGAGAAGGTTGTAGTTTCACCTGAATTTTACGAGATGGTTTAGCTTTCACCCAAGAAGACACCGAAGGAACAGAGGTAAGGAACAAATCGAGCAAAGATGAATTTCGGCCGGAATTGTTACGGAAGTGAATTAGGAAATCTACTCTAACGGTAAAGGAAAAATATACCTATATAGTAAGTAACCAGAAATATTTCGATCCAATTTAACGTTCTAAAACGAAAACAACCGAAATTATTTACTTAATGCAGCCAAAGTCAGGAATATTTCATTTTAATATAATGATGCTCGTCGACATCGACCGGATGGATTGTCCTAGTTTAATATGAAGACGTCCAGAAATATTTCTCTTTAAATTAATCGGCCATAGATATTTATTCTTTAATACGGTCAAAGGCAAAATATTTTATTTCAGTTTGACACTCCTCCAAGACAACTGTCGGCGGTATTTACTTTGTTTAATACAAGCAAAGGCAGAAATATTTCATTTTCATTTAGCACTCCTCCTTAACAACGAACTTCGAGCAATCGAACTTCGTTTTGTTTACAGAGCTACAATTCACAAATGAAAGTAACCTTTTCTAGACTAAACTCACTATAGTAGTAATTTCTCAAGATATACATGTGTAAAGAAAAACTGACAAACGTTTGAGCATGTGTTGAAGCTTTATTCAAGGTATTTGACAACTGTTATATTTAACAGCTCCCCACTGCGGGTGTTATATGTGGCACAAGGCAGAGTTTAATTTGACAACTGCTCATAAGTGAGGTTCGGTCATATCTTTTTTAATCAACTATAGAGGGTAGGGGAGACAACTATAGTCGCCTACATGTTAACCATTGTTTCATAATGAGGGATTTGTAATGCTATGTGAAAGTTGTTTTTAGTTCAGTGCGTCCCTAATTGTAGGTGACCCTAATGTGAATCGAACCACCTACATTCATAATAAACTTAGGAGTAATATTGATAGATATAACTAGATAGATAGATATAACTGCTAAGCAAGGCGGTCATATTTAATTACAAAAGCGATATAAGTCTATTTTTCCGTAGATATTTCTATCAAATATTTCTATAAAATATTTCTAAAATATCTCGATAAGTGAACGTAGAAAGAAAAAGAAACATTGATATTTACCTTTGTCTCAACATTATATTCAATCGTCTTTTCGTCTGGCTCGAATCCTGATTCCGGTTTTAATAGAAACTCATTCACAGACTTCAATTTGATTTCTGAAACGAGACGCTTTCTATAAAAATTACAAAATATATTACAAAATATAAAATAAAATCTCTGGACAAATTCGTCAAATATGAAGGAGTTCGGCATTTTCTGAAATCATTTTTTTTTTTATTCCTATCGTGGGTGTTCATTTAACCATATTTTAAATAAAATTAAAATACTCCATTTCTTTTCTATTAATTCTTTCATCTTTATTGTTGTTGCTTTCTCAAAATTTTAAATGCTGATTTTCAAGTCATCTGGCCCTCCCCACTTGAAGGTATGGCGCAACACAATCTTCTTACCTCTATCCCTATTTTGGATTTTGATATAATCAGCCACGATTAACATTCATTAATGTTATACATCCAATGGGTTAATCAGGTTTTTCCATGGTGCACACAAGCATGCGCATAACGAACCATTCCCGTGGCGTACTCATAGATAAACGCGCGCGTGCGAATATGCATGACCCATTGTGGTGGCACAACTGATTCTAGTATATATACCGTATGTATACGCGTATCATGCGACATTTGAAGACCTAATTTTGAAGCTAATTTGACTACAGTAAATGGATATATTGTTTGGTTAACGGCGTAGCCAGGGCCAGCAGTAGATACGTTAATTTTTATATCTCGTGTATGATGCGACTCCCTTAAAATTAGCTTCAAAATTAGGTCGTCAAAAGTCGCATGATACGCGAGTATAGACGGTATATAGTCATTTTGTTGTTTGTGTACTTAATTATATATATATATATAACCATGAAAACTCCACAAATATACTCAAATGTGTATAATTGATAATAGAAGCCTTTGTATTTACTAACGGCTTCCCATACTTAACACTTCTCGTTTTCACTCTCGCGGGATCATCTGGGATGTCATGGGCCGCGGTGCAATTTTTGCTTCCAGCGTTTCGTATGCACGAGTTGTCGTTGCTGGGAAATCTTCCATGCAAACAAAAACAGACTATCATTATTGGTATGTCCGTGTATTTTTTAATATATTGTAATGTTAGCATCTTTCATGATGGCTTATGCAAGCCAAAAGCTTAGATAGGATTTAAAAAAAACATGTATCAATATGGTGATTTTCTTTCGTTTTTCAATGATAATGTTATTAAGCTTATCAGACGATATGAAAGGAATTTACATAAAATAAATCGACAAAACTTGTCTATATTATTTAATGAAACATGCATCAATGAAAAAATGCTGTCTAAATACACACAATAATATATATATATATATATATATATATATATATATATATATATATATATATATATATATATATGGGGGGGTTGTGTGTGTGTTTCATTGAATAATATCGACATATTGTGTCTATTTTTATACTCTATTCCTTTCCAGTTCACAAAAATTATTGTAACTGTGATCTCAGTATAAAAAAAAACTAATTAAATATTCTACTAAATTTAACACAACCAAATCACAGGCAATAACTCTTCTCCGTTTTCTTGCTTTTTTCAATATTCCGATATCCGTTTTGATCATCTTCCGAAGACACTGAGTTCATATATTTTAAATATGTCAGGAAGCAAATCAAAAAAGAAATTTTAAAAATACATTTATTGTAGTTTTTCCATTAATACCTGTCAATATTATTTTATTCGTGCACATTTCGAAATTGGGTGAAATCTAAAAGAGAAAGATTGTATTGCGCAAGTTATCCAAAAGAAAAGAAAAATCATATCTGTTTTGAAAAACGGGATTTGAGTGGGATTTTTAGTCGGGATTTAATGAACTCTCCGTGTCGGGTGGATCTCACAATATAATAAACACAGAATTAAAAATAAAAAAATTTAAATCAGAATAAGAAAAACAATTTCTTTAAATAAAATTGAATTAAATTGAAAACCAAGTATGCTGAAATGACTGAAAGGTCATTTTGAATGGCTCGCTTTCAGATCCTTTCACACGGACACAGATGTCAGCAAAGGTTCTTTCTTGAGTCTTACGCTATTTCTGATCTTCATCAATAATCTGCTGATGTCATCAGTTCCTAACTATGTATCTATGCAGATGACACTACCATTTACTCCTGTCTCAATAGAAAATCCGTCAAATCTGGTAAAATAAACCTAGCAGCTGTTCTTGAAAAGGGTCTCCAATCAGTGGTTATTTCGGGCAAGGAATGGCTCACAAATTTTAACGCCTCCAAAACAAAAGTGCTTTCATTTAACAACCATAGAGAATCATTTCTTCTTGCCATCAGGACATGGCTAGCGCTAAACTCCAGGAGAGGAACACACTCCGCCTTCTTGGTCTCATGTTTTCCACTGACTTGAAGTGGACGGGATTTCATCAAATTAATGGCTGCATCTACTGCAAGAAAAATTAGGTCATTGTGTCGTGCCAAAGATTTTTTTCTCGTTTGAATATTGCACATTTACAAATCTACTATTCATCCGTGCATCGAATACTGTTGCCATATCTGGTCTGGTTCTCCTGGTGTACATCTCGAGATTCTTGATAAAATCCAAAGAAGGATCTGTAATGTAATCGATCTGAGATCTTGACTTCAGTCACTTTCTCACCGGTGTGACGATACTTCCCTCTGTCTTTTCTACAAATATTTTCGTGGCAACAGCTCTAACGAACTTTTTCCCCTCGTGCCCCGACTGTATGAATTTACGTGTACTACTAGATTGACATCTAGGTCCCACCCATTTACTGTTGAAATAGTTAAATACAACTGCCACTTCTACTCTAACAGCTTCTTTTCTCATACTTCTCGCATGCAGAACTCCCTTCCGTTTACTTGCTTCCATGATAATTACAATCTTCAAAAATTTAAATGCAACATCAATCACCATCTTTTGTTTTCTTGAATCCCATTCATCTTCTTTCACTTTCCTCAATCCTCCCTAATTCTTAGTCTTCTTTTTCACTTTCACGCCCTGTAATTCACTGCCTACTCGTCCCATTCCCACCTTCTTTGGGGTGAAATAATTAAAAAAAAAAACAGAAACGAACAAAAGGAAATTAAGGAAAGGAGACTGTTTCTTTTCCCCTTTCTTCCTTCAAATATTTCTAAAATAAAATATAAATACGAAAACTCTTACACAGAAATATAAAAACATCCGAATCACATACATTTCCAAAACGTACATCGAGGCGTGAGAGTGATTTCGAAATCGGTGCTACTTATCAGCTGATGCGTCACGTGATTTCTGAAGTGTCACGTGACTTCTTTTGCGTTACTTGACTGCATATCTAAGTGGAAACTAATTCCCAATATTTTTACCTTTGATATTTTCATTTATTTTAATTCAGTTATTATGTGAAATTGTAAACATGTAAAAAATAACAACACAGTACAAGAGCTGCAGTCATCAGCAGTCAATGTAGGTTTAAAGCTCCGCCCATAAATGTCGTCCTACAGAACAATAGCCTAGTGGATTAAAGCATTGGTTTGTTAATTTGGCAAAATAATAATTGTGAACTCAATTCCTGGGTCGTATGTACTTTGGACTCAGTGGAAACCGAGCGAGTAATAACTGAGTCGTATTAACAAATACGAACTAGACGAGATATCCCAAGACATGGACAGTGGAACAAGAATAGTCTACTTTCGTAGATCAAATAAAAGTTTCATTTCAGAATTACCTGCAGGCTACACGGATCGATAGACACTTGATGAAGGTCGGAGGTCGTAACGACCGAAATATTGTGATAGCAACAACAAAGATGAAGACAATAGTCCGGATGCAAATAATGATAATTATTCATTCCAGAAATGAGATATTTTGTTATAATTCACATGTTTGTAGTTTCACAGGTTTTATTCAAGTTGAAATAAAAACATCGACATATGGTTCGAAAAAATATTAGCTCTTTTTATACTGAGCTCTTAAATTGATTTGCCAGAGTAATTCTCTACTTTTAACGGTGATAGGTGTTGAAGATTATTTGAAAATAATTTTGAGTCAAGTCTTAGCATAGTCAGTCAGTTATGTGCCATGCGTTAAACACGCTTAGGTGATCATGTATCTTTCGATACATGACTGACAAGGCAGATTTTTCCCGCAGTAGATTGTCGTTTCTTTCTGCAGTAGACCAGTTGCCATCCAAGGCTGTAGAATCCCGTCTGTCCTGCTATTTATCCATAACTGGTGGGGGAGAAGAAAAGGATTCATACCTTTCCCAATGGTATTAGCACGTAAGTGAATGTAATGGATTCGACTGGAATTCGAACTCGGCTCTCCGATT
>OZ038485.1:134962279-134972279 GCA_964036315.1 Acanthosepion esculentum
TCCAATGATGGTAAATCGGTGGAGGACCCTAATAATTTCCCTAAGGCCCCAGGGGTTATTGCCCTCATTAGGGACACCGGAAAATATCTAAAAGTATGAGTTTTCCCTTACCTGACGATTGGCTCGGAATCGGCTGCCTCTCAATGACATGGTCTTCGTATGGGGCTTGGTGGATTTGCCAGTCTGTGAACGGTGTGACCTTGGTTTAGAAGAAACGGCTTCGCACGCCTTCTACCACTGTCGCCTGGTCCGCCCCTTATTGGACCATGTCGGCGAGTTGACGGCTCGTCTCGCTCCCGAACAGCTTGTGCTCATTGATCTCGCATACGCGTGTGACAATGCGTCGCCCCCGTATTCCGGGGTGAAACGAATGGTGTTTCTATCGCTACTGACCACGGCCCGAATGGTGATTTGGACGACGCGAATGGAGGAAGTCTTGCGAGGCAATTGTCTTTCTCAACAGGATCTGATCCGATTCTTTGAGCATCAGCTCAAGATGAAGATTAGAATTGACAGAAAATGCTTACTTTCGAGTCTTTAGCGATTGGTGGGTGACTGAGGCGAGCTTGGTTCGTTTGAACGGGTCTAGCCTTGATTTTCTCTTTTAGGTCAACCTAAGTCACATCGGGGTGGTTTCCTGTGAATCCCTCCTCTTGGTTAGGTTAGACAAGCTTCAGCGTACCTAGTTAATGTGCGTAAGTGTTGTTCCTGGCCTGTTCCCGGCTGCATCTTTGGTTATGATCCAAGTAGAGATTCCCAACCTCCCCAGTTGGTTTTGGCCCCCTTTTTCATCTCAACTGGGTCAGCTTTTATATTTCCCATGCCTGTATATATTTTCTCTTTTCCCACTCCCTTAGAGAGCTTCTTGATTTTGTCCAATGGGCAGAATACAAAGGTCTCTCCTTTATTTTTATTTATTTATTTATTGAGGGTTGGGTGGGCCCTACTAACATCAGTTATGTTTAATTTACTTTGTGTTCATGTTTAGTTTGTTTTGGGGTTAATTCCCTCCCCTCTCATTTTAGTCATCCATAGATTTTTAATTATAAAATTTAGCATCATCAGATTTTTATGGCATGGGGCGCGTTTTGTAGGACCCCTTGAGAGGATGCGGTATTATGGTGTATTGAGGATTGATTGTGACGGGCGAGATTTATGGTGAATATGGAAATTGTAATGAGTGAATGGATCGTGAATCAGATTAGCTAGGTATAAGATAGTGAAGACCAGCCTCTCCCCTACTTCCCCTTTCGGTCATATGCCATAATTATTGTATAATTATACAGTAATAAATATAACTTTCGTTGGCGTGACGTCGTACGGACGAACGAGAATGATAGAATAAAGCAAAGGTCACTGGCGATGTGGCTCAGTTGGTAGAGCGGAGGGCAGGAGGAGAAGAATGCATGCACCTTAATTGATATCAGTTATCGCAAACGCGACTGTCGAATTAAATTAAACACAGAACCCCTTCCAAACTAAATCTGATGTTTGAGATTTGCTGAAATCAGTGGTGAAGGACCTAATCCTATAGGCCACGATCAACCGGCCCTCGGCATCGACATGAACAACGTCCACTCTCGCACCCAGAGTACGACTAACCAGCAAAGCGACCCCTTTGACCTGTCGGTCGCCTGAGATTAATTTTCTGAATTGGATAAGACCGAAATATATATATATATATATATATATATATATATATATATATATATATATATATATATGTTAGATCATTTTTATTCGTTAATTTTCGGTGGACATTAAGTTTTAAGCTACTTTTAACGCAGTGTAGCATGATGTCTAGGAAATGTAAGGTATTGTGTTGTTTGTTTTTTACATTTCACATGCAAAATTAATTTTATCTACAAGATCAGGCAAATCAGTATCACGGGATATATTAATATAGATGTAGATAGATAGATAGATAGATACATATGAACAGACTGAGATAGATAGATAGATAGATAGATAGATAGATAGATAGATAGATAGATAGATAGATAGATAGATAGATAGATAGATAGATTAATTATCAATCCCAATTCTCTTCAGGGTAAAATAATCCGAGTACGCAGTTATCACGTTCACTCTCTTTATCTTTACGTAATGTTCAACTTCATTGAAGTTTATATTCTAGAAAATGCACTTACCTTTCATCATCTTATTCTTCATGTTGACGGTCTTAAGCGGCCGACACAGGGCGCCATAAACAACAAAGTTCAAAAACAATCCACTCATTAATAAAAATGTCCCCCTCATACCATAAAAGGAAATGCTTCGTTCTATTAAATAATTAAGGATAAATGCACCAATTCCTCCTCCAGTATTAGCGATTCCGACAGCCAAAGTTCGTTTCTTCTTAAAATAAGATCCAACGATGGTGTTGCAGGAAAAGTGGGACATCCCAGCAAAGAAACCTAAAAGAAAGATTGAGAAACGGCGAGATAAATAAACTAGAAAGTGGACGAGTCTTTAAAAACTAATTGTGGTTGTAAAAAAGATTTTGAAAACTAGATATTGTCCCCTTATGAAATAAATTTTGGTGGGTCGACATGATTGATTGTCACAGTCTAGAATTTACAACACTAATGAATATATGTCTGAGTGCCTATCTACGTATATCAGTCTATTCATATCTATCTATCTATCTATCTATCTATCTATCTATCTATCTATCTATCTATCTATCTCAGACTGATCATATCTATCTACCTATCTATCCCAGTCTATTCATATCTGTTTATCTGTCTGAGTTTGTTCATATCTATATCACTTCACATCTGTCTCGGCCTCTTCATATCTATCTATCTATCTATCTCAGTATATATATATATATATATATATATATATATATATATATATATATATATATATATATATATATATATATATATATATGAAGAAATATACTCTTAAAGTGTGCTATATTTATGGGATAAAGTGCTCAATATCAGAGATAGAGCGTGTGTAAATATAAAAGTGAACATAGAAGTCAACACTTAGAGGCTCTCTCAGCCTCTAAGTGTTGACTTCTATGTTTACTTTTATATTTATATATATATATATATATATATATATATATATATATATATATATAATGGTCAGATTTGAATCATACCAGGTAGTATTAAAAAGTGCTCAATACACGTGAGAAAAAATAATTAAAAATAAAATGTAGAGCTTTTAAGTTTAATAAACAGAAGGTCAATTAAAATACGCAACCACGGTTTCGACCTGACGATCTCTTCGGGCAATACTTTTAAAATGACCACTTTAACGCTTTATTTCGAAGAACACAAAGAACGCTACATAATTATCTTTATAAAACAAGAACATATCATTAGTGGCGAGCTTAGTACAATCCCAAGGGTAAATCGAAACAGCTGGCAGGATTACTAAAAATCAATTAGGATGTTGGCTGATTTTGTTTAGCGAGATATCAACCTCTACAGGTAATTTAATGCCGAAATCTAAATATTTTGAACACAATTTTATGGCTTCAACTAAATATTTTGAGATACAACTACAGATAAAATGTATCATTGGTTATTTTGCTATAAAATGTATTGCTGGTCATTTTGCTTTAAATTTGTAGTGGTAATTTTTTATATAAAAATATATTGCTGGTATTTTTGCTATAAAATACTTTCATGGTGCTTTGTTTTTGCTAGGAGTTAAATATTTGCTCGCAACTGGGACCCTAATGGGTGCTAATACCTCGTGTCAGTGTAGACCTGTGAACAACTGCAATTAAGAATTGCTTCGACGCTTCCGAAAATCTCCAATGTCTTGATCAGAGGCCTTGATGCCGAATGTAACTATAAATCAATTAGAATACTTAAGAGACTGTTGGGGGACTGAGGAGACTTACTCTCACTTAATGAACGTTAATAGTTTATTGTTGATTTGAAAATTCAAGTTATGCTGACAGTAATAAAGATTTAACACGAACAACGTAGAAAGTCAAACTCGACAAGACACAGAACAAATGACAAATGTGTGGGAAGAGAGAAATTAAACTTTCAGTCCTATAATGAATGATTTATAAGATATATTAAAGGAATATAAAATGTATATAAGTGAAGACGAACTCTTCTTCGAGACATAAGAAGACTTTCTCGATGTCTACAAAAATGTAAGAACTTACATTTACATTATAAACAGAGTCCCTCCTACCTGAGAGAATCATAATATAAAGAACTTCAACTTTCTAACTAGGAAATTACCAAGACTATAAATGGAAAAGTGGGCAAAAAACATATCATAATCCTGAAAATAGTTACAAACAAACGGAAGGAAATTAAGAAAAGCCAGAAACGTACACTTAAAATGAACAGGAAATTATTAGAATCTAGAATGTAGAAATATGACCAAAGAAAATATCTCGGCGATATCTATTTTTATAGTAAGATTCATCCTGTATAAGGACCGGAAGACACTTGAGGTAGAGTCTTACAGCGTTAGAGGCACCGTTTATGCATATTTGTGGAGAAGATAATGGTTAACCGTCGACTTAAAACAAGTGGACATTATGGTGATCGGGAAAACATCTTCTTGGGAGTGGGGTCCACAGAGCACTTGTTAGCGGGAAGAAGCTGTTCGAGTGAAACTTACTTCTCATCAATGGAATACGGAAGGAATGGGGGGTGGTTCGCTACAAGTATGACTAATCTTAGCCGGGGAAGTTAAAACTGGTGGAACTACGAGTAAGAAATGTAGTTCGTGTGAGCACTTTCTATGGAAGAAGGGCAGTGAGAGGCTTGCAACGTTTCGTCTGTGAGAGACAGGTTTTAGGGTAGTAAATCATTTGTCACCTACAAAAACGTGGAGACACTTTTGGACTCTATCCAGAGTGGAAAGTGAGGCCTGGGAATCTCCTGCCCAAATATGACAGAAGCACTTCATTTTAGGTCTGATTTAACTCTTGTAAAGGTAGAAGATCTGTTAGGAAATATTCTGAACCCTTTCCAAACTAGACAAAAAAGGAACTGTATAATTTACAGCCAAGATCACAGAAGTCTAAAACGCCCTGTACACGGTGTACAGTGTAGATAAATTATATAAGCTGACCAAAAAGTTATAAAATAATACATAATGAAGAGAGATTGATATTGATTTATATAAAGGATTTTCTTTTTCTTCTTACCTGAGAGAATTCCATACGTAACGTAAAGAACTTCAACTTGATTAACATAAAAGCTTCCAATGGTTGACACGGTAGAAAGAAATCCTCCACAAATAATAATTTGGCGATGGCTTGCATTAAACATCATTAGAAGCAACACAAACGGACCTGGTAAAAGGGAAAAATATTCAAGTCAAGAATAAAATTGTCTGAAAAGGGTACATTTCTTTATTTGAACTGGCACCAATCTGGAAACTTACCAACGCATAATACGATTCCCATGAAAATAGAACCAACGATGGCTGTTTTTGATACTGTGTCTCCATAAAGGTCGACTAATCCAAGGAGGATAATACCATTTGAGGAAACCAATCCGAAAATAGTAAAATTCATCATGAATCCAGCAAAGCAAACAACCCAACCCCAACCTCCATCTGGAATCAAGAGGGCGTTTCCATCGTCATCAGATTGTATTTCTGATTCGAATTCATTTGTTGGTCTTTCAAGAATCATTGGCTTTGTTTGTTCCATGCTGAAAGAAATTACGAAATTTAAATTTAATTTTTATAAATTTAAATTTACAAACATTCCGAAGATAATTAAATGATCTGAAACTTCACAAGTGACGCTAAGAGAATACAGGGGTTCAGATGCCCAAATTTCTCAAAGAAGACTTCTATCTCTCTTTCTCTCTCTCACTCACTCTCTCTCTCTCGTACATACACACGCACACACACACGCGCGCATATATATATATATATATATATATATATATATATATATATATATATATATATATATATATATATATATATATATATATATAGTGACACGTACGTACGCGCGCATACATAAACACAGAATCTTAAGTGTATTAATATGCAGTACTTGTTATATGTATAGATTATTTTACAGTAATATTCACCATGTACATGACCGGGGGTCACTCGAGGTAGAGGGTTACGTTAAGGAGTTGTTTATATGGATAGGAGGGGAAGATAACGGGTGACTCTAAACTTGAACACGTTAAGACTCTAGAGCCTATTCCATAGGGCAGTGGTTCGCGGGAAGAAGCTGTCTGAGTGCAATTTACTCCTCGCCAATGGAATACAGAGGGAATGTGGGTGGTTCGCTACTATGTAAATGGTATGTCAGGTCCTAGCCGTGAAGGTCAGACCTAGTGGAACCTTGAAATGCAGTTCGTCCGAGCACATTCCATGGTAGAGCAGTGAGCGACTCACCCCATCCCGCCCTTGAGAGAGGGGTTGGAGGCTGGAAAATAATTCTCCTCCAACAAGGACTCGGAGACGCTTTTTATCTCTATCAAGCCTGGAAAATGAGGTCTGGGCAGCTTCAATCCAAATATCAAGGTCCTCGTTTTTTTGTATCCCTGCCACAGGGAAACCCGTCCTTGATGTAGGCAACTACTCCGTGACCGTGGTAGTTTGGGTGGTCGTATTTTGTTATAATGGGTGAATAGCCCAGGATTGTGAGCTCCTGTAATGGAATTGAGGCATTGATACCTGCTTCAGACCGGAATAGTAGGTTAGATTGAGAGTGATGAAGGTGGAGCTCCACCTCTGGAAAATTGGAACGTAGACTCCTTACATTTGGTGTAAAAGATGATTTAACTTTGTTTTTGAAGTTGGGTTTGCTAGTTTTGTTCGTTTTCAATTTGATTACTTTCATGTTTGTTTCAATAAGTTTGGTGGATGGCAAGTAGGCAGTAAGACAGACACACCCATTGGAGATGCACACATAAATATCAACCCGGAGATACTGCCGTAGCAATACTTATCATCATGGCATCGAGTGGCCCCCACCGGAGATTAATGCACGGTCCAGAAACCATTCACAAAATCCGATATTATACACCAGCTGATAGGATACGGAGGGAATATGGGTGATTTGCTACTATGAAAGTGGCATAGGATAGCGCCTCCTTTGAAATTACTCGGATCTCTATCAGACGGGTAACGCCAAAACTAAAATAAAACGCTTAGCTCCAGCACCCTTAATGGGGGAGGGGGCAAATAACCAAGTTGATATTCAGGCGCGATACTCCCAGCGTATGAGTCTCGCCCTATTCCCCAGATGTCAGGACATCAGAACTTCCCAAGATTGCCTTTGTACCGGTCAGAGACCTACGGTACCAAGGCAATTTTGCTCATATACCTGAGGACTAAAAGACTCTTTAGGAGAAAAGGGGTGAAAAGGTTTCTCGGGGGTGCATGTGTATCCCCTACTCCTATTTGAGTTAGTATTAGGAGCATAATCGTTAGGCTGAAGGCATAGGGAACTTAACTATTCTATTTGAGAGAGAGAAAAAAATTAGAATTAAAATGTAAGTACTCATGTCACAGACACAAAGCGGAAATTGACAGTTGTTCTGAAAATTCATTAGAATCGGCTTAACAAGAGGACAGGGGAAAGATTGAGTGTGGGCGTGATAGTTATAAAGTTTTAACTTAGTATAAGTCCCCAAGATCCCCGTCTTTGAAAAGCGTTTTGCTTTTAAGCGACAATGTTTAAGATATAAAAACAGGAACAAGACGTGGCAAATTTTATTGCAAAAACGCATTGATTTTGTCATGTTTTGTGATTCTAAGTGCGACATTTCTGGATAATTTTTTTTCCTTTTAAGAATTAAATTGGTAAATAAAAAATCTATGAAAAAACATTTTCCATTCTTTTAAAATCAAGATATTTAATTCCTTCTGCAGTCTTAGACATTAGAAAACGCATTCAGGTGTCTATGGAAACTTGAGGCAAAACCAAACTCAGATCCAATTAAAGAATTATTTTAGGGACAATAAGAAAAGTATCAAATTCTGATTTCGAAGGAATCAACATATCTCATCCGACTAACCTTCATATTAGTAACGCTGTCCATTAGTAGAGTCAATGTCGAGTCGGTTCCTTTGCCTCTCCAAACCGAAAACACGCATACGCGCTTACACACACACACACACACAAACACACACACACACACACACACACACAAACACACACACACACACACACACTCCTCTCTTTTTCTCTCTTTTCTTTCTCTCTCTCTCTCTCTCTCTCTCTCTCTCTATCACTGAACATACATGCTGTCCAATTTAAGATAGTCAACTCTCCACTTTGCAACGTACTCCCCACACACCGGTGCCAACTATCCACAAATCTCCCGCTCGAGGAGGGAGGCAAGCCTGATTGGGAGCCCCGGTCAGTGCTTTTTGATCCTCTCTATCTTATCAACATTTGCTTTTTTCTGCCTACATTTATACACGTTACAAGTTAAACTAAGCCCAATTGATTATTAAAGGATGACAAATTTTCGTGGCTTTTGACGTCATTGTGGATTCGTTTTTCGTCCAAATCCGTGAATTTGTTTTGCACATGCGAGGTCTCGAAAAAAAAACACTATATAAAATTTACTATTTTTATCCATCATATTGAACATGTTAAAATAATTCAACGTTTAAGAAGAAAAATCTCAAATTGATGTTAAAAATTGCCGTAAAACATTGCTGATTTATTTAACATGGAATGATCTTTTATGGCATGTCACTAATTTGTATTTAGATACATTGTATTTATTTTCAATTTTTCTGGTTGAATTATTCACCTATATTGCATATGATCCATTATTGTACATTATTAGGCTGCAACAAAATTTGTATTTTATATGAATATTATCTCATGACAATTGAAAAAAAATTGAAAATTAGACACTGGAAATATTCTTTCTTACGTAGAACTCCCATTAAATGTTTTGTTGATGTAGAGATGAAAGAAAACTGTGGAAGCACGGCATAAGATTTGATTGGGATAATAATAGTAATAACTAGAAAGACCCGAGCAAATTTCACGGTTTTCCTATTTGAATTTTCTGATGAATCTTAATTCTTAAGTTAATGATTGTGAACGCTCTTGGCGAGTTCTATGACAATAAAGTATTCGTAGAAATCCTCCTATCGCATTGTTAAATACGTGAGCTTAAAATCTTTAACAAAATATTGCAATAACAACCATAAATATGATTGCTGGTCGTTATTTTAAAAAGTAAAAGGGTAGAAATGAAAAGATGTGAAATTGACACTCTTTTTCCGTTTCAGTAAAACAGACCTTAAACACTTCTATCTGCCCTTTTTCTTTCTTTCTTTCTTTTTCTCACTGAAACCAAGTAGCGTCTCTGATATGTCATTTCCGTATTTTCACGCGGTCAAAACGGAAGAGTCCATTATTTATGAGGTATTGGCAGGGAGTAATGGTCCTATGAACTATGGAACTAACTATCAAAGGGAAGGACAAGCTTCATTATAAGATAGATTAATTATAATAAAGGCAAAACGTCATTATGTTTTGTTTTTCCCTAACCAACTTAGCTACTCTGTTGTATTCATATGCAAATCTCCACCAGTCGATACAGTCTGTGGCTAAACTAGTCCTGATTTTGGTTGGGATTGGTATGTTCAAGCTCCGGGGGGAACTTTCTCCCCAGGCAGTACCTCTCCCACGGGAGCGGGCTAGGTTTATCGCTTGGTACCTGAGGCGTCCCCAAAAGGGGAAGTGCTGAGGGGGGTTGGAGAATTTTTATGTACGGCCGATAGACCAACTTTAAACTTCGACCTTGTGTCACATCCGGTTGCGACGTCGGCGAACTGGTAAGGTACATGTTTCATTAGCGTGTGCTTCACACACACACACACACATACACACACACACATTCACGTAATATACGACTCAATTTCCTCACTTATAACAAAATCACTTCAAAACTTTACAGACTCACAAATCATTTCGAAAAACTGAACTATTGGTCTCTTCAAGTCCACAACAAAGAACATTGATTTTTAATATCTGAATATACATGTATTTGCTTGT
>OZ038485.1:134977279-135119779 GCA_964036315.1 Acanthosepion esculentum
AGCTGCACGTGATGATGTACACACAGTCCTTAATCATGTTCTCCTCCATGGGGAGTCTTACTCGGAAGAGATGTCTGCATAGTGTTGAACCCCTGCTGAAGGTCGTCCTGATGTTATATGGACCCGGATCTTTGTATCTTCTCTGATAAGCCCTTCACATAGGGTAGGCATACCAAAGTTGTTATCATATTTTACCCTTCTATCCGAGTTTGTGGGGCTGCTATCATGAAACCAGGGTAGTTGTTAAGTTGTAGGTTACTGCTTATACTGACCATTTCTTGTACATATGTCTCTGGGTCGCCACTTATGACTTTTGCTCGATGTTGTAAGCAGTTGATGATCCCTTTCTTTACACTATATGTGGGTGGCTGGCGTCGAAGTTGGAGTATTGTCCGGTGAATATTGGCTTGTGGTATACGGAAGTCTTGAACCTATTCTCTTTTCGAGATATTAGTACATCCACGAATACTAGTTTGTTGTTTTCTTTCTCCATTGTGAACCTTGTCAATGGTCTTATTGATCATGGTCAAGTAGCTGGACATCTTCCTGTGGATCCAAATATGAAGGTCAAGTAGCTGGACATCTTCCTGTGGATCCAAATATGAAGGTCAAGTAGCTGGACATCTTCCTGTGGATCCAAATATGAATCTCAAGTAGCTGGACATCTTCCTGTGGGTTCAAAATATGAAGGTGTTATCTACATGTCTCAGCTTTAGAGTTGGTTTTAGTGGTGTTGATTCTAAGGTCATTTTCTGGAAATATTCCATGTATATGTTACCCATTGTTGGTGGTAATTGCGAAGCCATCCCCAAGCCTTCATCCTCTCGATATATGTCTGATCCCATTCTGAAGGATGAAGTGTGTAGAGAAAGTCAGCATTTCCATCATGTTATCTATCGGGTATATTGTACGTGTTCTCCTAGAGATGAATCTGAGGTCAGTCTATCGCTGACTACTGATAGTGGATACTTTGGTGAACAAATTCACCGCGTCCAGGCTTACGATCTGGTTGGATTGGATGGGAGCATTTTTTTATTATTTCGACAAAGTGGGTGGCTTTCCTATCAATAGGTCAAATATATCCACAAGGAAGTGACAGTGGAATGGCATCATCATCATCACGCTATCAGCTGACAAAGAAAACTGGAAGAGGTGATTAGAAATGGTAGCCACAGTAAAGAAAGATCCAAGTATAAAAACAGAGAGAGAACTCTCGCAGATTTTAATCAAGAACAAGGATTGCTTCCCACTTCAGACATACAGTCAGTTATCAAACATTATAGTACTACTACCTCATATATATGGTCTCTATAACATTCACAAAGACATTATTCCTCTCGGGTCATTTGTTCCCTCCCAAGGCTCTGCGTTTCACTCTCTGAGTCGCTTCCTAGTAGAATTAGAACAATCTACTCCCGTAGACTAAATAAAGGGTTCGATCCGAAATTCCAACAAATATCACCTGAAGAAGGCCGGAGCGTACGACGAAAAAAAACATTGTGAATATGGCAGTAAGGATGAGGACAACAGTTCCAACAATGTAAATAGTGTAAATAGTTACAATATCTGATGACAGAAATATAGACAGGTCATGAAGAAGTCGGGGGGTGTACAACGGCCGAATCGTCGTGAATATGGCAATAACGATGAGGACAACAGCCCGAACAATGTAAATAAGTGTAAATAGACACAATACCTCATCTGAGAAATACAGACAGATGTTGATGGTGAATATGGCAATAAAGATGAGGACAACAGTCCAAACAATGTAAATAGTTACAATACTTCATCTGAGAAATATAGACAGATGTTGAAGGTGAATATGGCAATAAAGATGAGGACAACAGTCCGAACAATGTCAATAGTGTAAATAGTTACAATACCTCATCTGAGAAATAGAGACAGATGTTGAAGGTGAATATGGCAATAAAGATGAGGACAACAGTCCGAACAATGTAAATAAGTGTAAATAGACACAATACCTAATCTGAGAAATAGAGACAGATGTTGATGGTGAATATGGCAATAAAGATGAGGACAACAGTCCAAACAATGTAAAGAGATACAATACTTCATCTGAGAAATATAGACAGATGTTGAAGGTGAATATGGCAATAAAGATGAGGACAACAGTCCGAACAATGTCAATAGTGTAAATAGTTACAATACCTCATCTGAGAAATAGAGACAGATGTTGATGGTGAATATGGCAATAAAGATGAGGACAACAGTCTCAACAATGTAAATAGTGTAAATAGTTACAATACTTCATCTGAGAAATAAATACAGATGTTGAAGGTGAATATGGCAATAAAGATGAGGACAACAGTCCAAACAATGTAAATAGTGTAAATAGTTACAATACCTCATCTGAGAAATAGAGACAGATGTTGAAGATGAATATGGCAATAAAGATGAGGACAACAGCCTCAACAACGTAAATAGTGTAAATAGTTACAATACTTTATCTGGGAAATAGAGACAGATGTTGAAGATGAATATGGCAATAAAGATGAGGACAACAGTCCGAACAATGTAAATAGTGTAAATAGTTACAATACTTCATCTGATAAATAGAGACAGATGTTGAAGGTGAATATGGCAATAAAGATGAGGACAACAGTCCAAACAATGTAAATAGTGTAAATAGTTACAATACCTCATCTGAGAAATAGAGGCAGATGTTGAAGGTGAATATGGCAATAAAGATGAGGACAACAGCCTCAACAACGTAAATAGTGTAAATAGTTCCAATACCTCATCTGTGAAATAAAGACAGATGTTGAATGTGAATATGGCAATAAAGATGAGGACAACAGTCCGAACAATGTAAATAGTGTAAATAGTTACAATACTTCATCTGAGAAATAAATACAGATGTTGAAGGTGAATATGGCAATAAAGATGAGGACAACAGTCTCAACAATGTAAATAGTGTAAATAGTTACAATACTTCATCTGAGAAATAGAGACAGATACTCCGATTATTTATGAACTTTACAACCTATGTTTATTTTAAATATACTTTAAATCTCCATTTATTTTATAACATTTTGTACTTTAAAACAATCATTTATTTTAGATGTATTTCTTTCGTGTTGTTTTTTTTTAGATGATTTTTTTTAATGATTCGAATAATGATAACTTTAAAATCTGCTTTTATGTACTTTAAAACCATCGCTTAATTTAGATTTAGATTTATTTCTTTGGTAATTTTAGTTGCACAAATTGATTCGAATAATGATTACTTTAAAGGGTGAGTTATGGAAAAAATGTATATCTCCCAAGTATATATTTTCTCCCATTGTTGGCATTATTATATCTATCGTATAACAGCACCTTATTTCACGGATGGGGCAGAAGAGCTAAAAAGAAAAGGAATTACAAACATGCTTCGTTCTCAGAGAGATTTTTATGCTGCTAAGTCATACAAAAAAAATATATATACATAATTACTTGTCTTACGCAGAGAATATATATATATCTACACAACAAGCGGAGTGAAAAAGAAGGCAAAAGTCTTACATGTAATAATCCCCGACGGGACCTGGAACTACCGAAGATTCTTCTGTGTTTTTGGGGAAGCCATATTTAAGATTCCAGATTCGAGTGGACTAGATTCATATGCTATGTCGCTAGCGAGGACATATTCCGCAAACGAGAAACGATGAATCCTGGGTTTTCCTAACATGAGAATTGCGAGCCGGATATAATTTTTTATATCTGGTGAAGATATTATTAGCATCGCGCGCCATTTGTAAACAGCACCACGTGGCTGGTGGGGCGGATTTAGTCTCAGCCCGGGCCGAGAGGACCGGGTTAAAAAGTAATTGCTTTACTGACTGTAGGATTACCACTTTCGTTACTCTGTGAACTGACGTCACTAAGCGGCCGTCAACGGACCCACGTGATTTCATCTTGACCAAGGGGAGATAATAACCTTTTGTATCCCTCCACTTTAAAACCGCCATTTACTTTAAATATATTTTGAAAGCTCCATTTACTTGTTGTTGTACCTGAGTGTATTCTTTTGTTATTTTATTGAAGGGGCATGGCACATAGAAGAATTTAACACGCTTACAGAAAGATTTTAAAAGGAGCTACATAATTATAAAGTTATAAATTTGTAGATTTATCAAAAGCCTTGACTATAAGAAGACCATCGATCCGGACAAAACACCAGTGGTTATTCTTAAGACTATCAGTCCAGAATTATCTCCATTTCTGACAAAACTGTTCAACCACTGCCTGAATTAGTGATGCTTCCCACGTCCATGGAAAGTGTCAACTGCGTATCCTGTTTTTTAAGAATATGGGTGACCTATCATGCGTGTCACAATATCGACCCATTAGCCTCTTTTAGCGCCATCAACAAACTTTCCGAATCTATAATCATCAAAAATGTTCTTGAACACCTCAACCGGAACAACCTACTGAGCGATAACCAGTATGGATTTCGCCCTGCTAGTTCCTCAGATGTTGTCTTAACTGTCATTACTCACATAATCAGCAAGACACTGGACAATAAATTCCTCAAGACGACCATTACCCTGGATATGTAAAAAGCGTTTGACAAGGTGGGTCATTGAGGGTTGCTACATAAACTCTCCAGTTGTGAAATCTCTTGAAGGACTCCTTTCTAATGGGAAGGTGCCTGAATGTCATTGTTAACGGCCAGTTGTCCGAAGCCCATAACCCGCCGTTCCACATGGTTCTCTCCTCTGTTCTACTCTCCTTTCTACTCTCTATTAATGATCTGTCTAAGAGTATATTCTCATTTTTAGTGAGTATTTATGCGGATGCAACAGCCGTTTATAGTTGCACCAGAATCAAGCAGCTCATCTCTTGTCTGACTCCGTCCAGGTGGCTCACTGGGGAAAGGACTGGCTTGTAAAATTCAATACGATCAACACCAATCTAGTAACGTTCCACCACCGCCGAGCAGACACGGAACTTTCACTTATCACGATGGATAGGGTTTCTTTCAAAGAGGCTCCTTGCCTTGAGCGTCTAAACTGTCCTTGGACCTCAGGTGGACTCATATATCCAACCTATTGCTAAAGATGCTGGCAAAATGATTGCTTTGTACCGCTCCAGTAAGTATGTGACTACTCCCGCTACACTCTCTCTTTACAAGAGCCAGATCAAACCAAAAACGGAGTATTGCTGCTGCCATATCTGGACTGGAGCTGTCCACTCCTCGCTTGCCTGTCTTAATAGAGTGCAAAAGCGTCAACGCGGCCTTGTGTGTGATAAAATGTCGCGAGCGTTCTGATGAGCTGCATTCCTTAGTCTCACTACGCTTGACCCTCTATACACAATTGGGACCCGCCATGCCACGTGCACGAGGGTGAATCATCCCTATTCACTTCGTATTCTTATAGTAAGAACTAAGTTTCATTCGGTTAACTTCTTCACAAGAACTGCTGCTTTGTGGAACAGACTTTCAGCGATTTGTTTTCCCATTGACTACAATCTTGACCTCTTCAAGTCTAGGGTTAACCATTATTTTTCCTGCCCTTCCTTACGCTCATACAACACCACTTAGTAAACATCTAAATTGTGTGGTTCTTGGTCCTTGTATTGGGTGAACATTAGTATATATATAAAACAGCCGTGGGCTCAGTGAACAGCGGGTACTACCGACCACACACACACGCACAAATAAACTATGAACTGTGAACCTTTACGAAGAAAATCTTGTTTTAATACTAAATAACTAAAAAAATGAATAAACATTTGTGTTGGTTTGTCACAGAGTTAATGGAAAGTCGTTTCAAAATAGCCACGCACCTTTATACAAACAGACTAAAATAAAATAAAGTATGTAACAGCTCTGCTTTGAACAATTCTATTTGGTGTTCATGTAACATGTGTTATAAAGTGTGACACACTACAAGTTGTTTGACATAACTAGTGAAATCGACATATTGGAATACTGATTGTTACGTTTTCACTGATGGTCATCATATACCTGAATGTATTTTTTATTATGTTGTATCATAATTCTTTCATTTGACCCTTAAATATGGCGCTGGTTTTGGTGACATAAAGAGAATAAAATAGAAGCCACACATGATAATAATTTAAAATAGATATTCCTATGCAGTTTGAAAAAGAAAAAGGGGTAATGTTACAGAATGTGGAGGATGAGCCAGGATTGTGAGCGATTGGTCAGAATACCTAGTGAGCGTGGAATTCTGGCAGTAATGGATTTAAAAATATAAAATCAAAATTCATTTTCCGTACCCAGATTCCCGAGAGAGGGTAAGGCCACACGTGGCGTAATTCTAAGTAAGTCAAAGAGCGGACATGCGTTTCCTTGAAGTTCTACCTCCCGCGACCTCTTAGAATCTGTGCTACCACGTCTGTCCCTCTCATATAAGAAAATTAAACCGTTTTTCGTTAATACAGTCTATGACATGGTTTGAGGATCAACCATTTGCAGAATAGTTTTTATATTGTCAGAATTTTTTTAAATAATAATGATTTAAAGATTACTAATTAACCCATAGATGGGGGAGAAGTGGATCCAATCTTTTCCCAATGCTAATTGCGCGTAAGTGAATATAACGGGAATTGGAACTCGGTTCTCCGATTAACAAACTCGAGCCATTATCTGTTATACCACCCGCACACCCCATCCAAGCTTAAAGCAACTGGTATTCCCAAGCGGTCACCCATCTAGGTACTGAACAGGCTCGACGTTGCTTAACTTCGGTAATCGTACGGGAACCGATGATAATAAATATTAGTTTAGACACGTAAGGGAAGAGGACACAATTAAAATGCGATAAATAAAAAATAAAATTACAGAATTATAAAGATAAATTAATATTGTAAAAGTGTTTATTGAAAATGAAAATAGTATATAAGAAAAAAGGTTGGAGATGGGCGAAAAGAAAAGGCAAGTAGTTTTTGTTTTATTTTAGATGGGAGTAAATATAATATGATTGGGTATTTTTGCAACTACAACATCTGGAGATAAAATTGTCCGTGTTCGCACTATCCAATATGTTTCCGTGGCATGAAAGTGACGAGATATCGTGTAAAAATATCTAGCAACAGAATCTAATGTAACGAGTTGGGTTCATGTTATAAATAATCTCAACTAGAAATCGTACTTGACTAGCTGATTGCCTTTTGCCTGCTCGGTAACCCGTTCATTTTTAGATGGCATTTTGCTCTCTTGTTAATTATACATCGCTGAATTAGTTGCTAAACTCGGGAATAAGAATGGACTCTGGTGTGGGTATATGCTTTCTGATTGCCGATACGGGCTTTCGTGTATGAGGCGTGTCATCTTGTCTACCTTTTTTGGAAAATATGTAAGATACATTAAAATACAAGAGGTTATTTGAATCAAACCACGTGTTAATTTTGGCTTTTTTTTTCCCAAATACATTGAAGCTTTCTTAAAGGCGCTTCAAATATTATTAAATCATATTTTATATATTTATATTTTTAATTATAAAAGATCTAAAATGCTATGTTTATTATTTAATGGGACATTAGATATGGCATTGTTAAAATTAAAATTTAAAATTTAGGAATTAGGTACACATTTTTTTAATGTAATCAAATAAATATATATAATTATTAAAATGTCATTAATTATGTTTTAAAGTAAACATAATGCAATGCCTACAAAGAACAGTTATTTCTTTTCTTTGATTTAATAAATCTTTATTCTTAAGAAACTTAATAACATATGTGTTGAGATCAATAAAACATCCGTCGTCGCCACTGTTGAGATGTTGAGTGTTTCCACGTGAGTATATGGTAATAACGAACAAACACAGTCGTAGGGAAAAATACTGGTATATTCAGAAAGATATTTACATCAGAGAGATTAGTAGTAGAACGAACGTAGGTTAGTAGTAACAATAAGTAATAGTAATAAAGTCCAACGGTATCTTCCGGTCGAGAAACGGAAGTGTAACTGATCACTACAGAAGTCTCACTCTGCACTGCACTACACTGCTACACTACGGTATTTAACAACCCTCCCACGTGGGTCGAATGTGGCACAAGGCCGGTTTAATGTGGGCTCCCCGAGCCCGTAGGCTCGGCCAAAAATATGCCCATTTAGAACCCGTATAAACGGGTTCAGGGACTGTCTACCTCCCCGGACGACACTTTGCCCTGCGACAAAGCCTCGTCCGGGTTCCTCTCCGCCAAAGCAGAGAGTTCGACAGGAGCAGCGCACAGTCAGAGACTGCGTCTCGTACACTGCTACACTACGGTATTTAACAACCCTCCCACGTGGGTCGAATGTGGCACAAGGCCGGTTTAAAGTGGGCTTACCGAGCCCGTAGGCTCGGCCAAAAATATGCCCATTTACAACCCGTATACACGAGTTTAGGGACTGTCTACCTCCCCGGACGACACTTTGCCCTGCGGCAAAGCCTCGTCCGGGTTCCTCTCTGCCAAAGCAGAGAGTTCGACAGGAGCAGCGCACAGTCAGAGACTGCGTCTCGTACACTGCTACACTACTCACAGTCTCTAGAACTACTGTTCTATTTATAATAATAGGATCAGTCTATTGTGGCTGTGAAGGTGGGTGCGCCCCCCCCCCCTAAAATTGTTTTTCGATGTGAAAAAAAAAATTTTTTTTCTTCTTCAATATTTTTTCCTTTTCGGATCCATAATGAATTGTTTAGTCGCTTTTCGCTTTCTCCCAGATCTGCGCTGTTTTTGTTCTGTCTGTGGCACTTGTAGGTCAAACGTGTCATATAGTTCGAATAATTCTTCTTCTACTTGTGGAGTTTCTTCCGATTCTTCGGTACTCCTTTTCTTTAGTTGGTTAATGTGCCTTTTATGGGTAAATTTCTTACCTTTTACTATATATATCATATTCCCAATCCGCTTTAGAATGACTCCTGGTTCCCACGATGTTGAATTATTTTTATAGTTCTTGAAAAAGACTTTTTGATTTATACGAAATTTTCTCTTAGGAACCATTGCGACTGGTGTGTGCATTTTTTTTTTTTTTGTATCAATTTATCGAATGCAGATCTGATTTTCCTTACAAACATTAGCTCCGCAGGTGATAGACTTGATGGGGCAGATTTATTTGGGGTAATGCGGTAAACTTGCAAGAATAACTGTAATGCTTTTCTAGTCGGTGTACCCGTTGCTTTCCTAAGAGCCCTTTTTAGGGTATCGGCAAACCTTTCGGCTAGTCCGTTGCTGCGTGGATGATACGGAGGAATCCTCACGTGATCCACCTGGAAATTCTGGCAGAATTCTGTGAATTCATTGCTTGTGAATTGGGTACCATTGCCAGTAACTATAGTATCTACCACTCCAAACCTTGCAAATAATTCATGTAATTTATTTATTGTATTTTGTGATGTTGGCCTCTTCATTTGAAAAACTTCGTGCCATTTACTGTAGCTGTCAACTACGACCAAATAATGCCATCCGTCAATTGGACCCGCAAAATCATTATGAATCCTTGACCATGGTCTGTCGGTTTTTGGCCATGGCTTCTGTAGAATTTGTGGTGATTTTGAAGCCAAAATGCAGCCTTTACATCTGCTGACCATAGACGCGATGTCGTTGTTCATACCTGGCCAGTAGACGTATGCTCTCATGAGGCTCTTCATTCTATTTATGCCCGGGTGACCTGCATGAAAGTCTTTCAGTATCCTTTTTTGGGGTGTACTAGGGATTACTACCCTTTCACTGTATATTAGAACATTATCACATAGAGAGAATGTTTCTTGAATTTTTACGTCTTTTTTGGCTAGTTTGTCTTTTATTTCAGTGATGTATTTGTCATTTACTGCCTCTTTTTTGATGTCCTTAAGCGATACTGGTAACTCTCGAATTGTGTTTGCCAAATTTTCTTCAACTTCGTCCTCTGCTCTGAGGGATGCAATTACCGTATCCTCTGAAGGTTCTGTTGCTTTCGGAATGAGTCTTGATAGACCATCTGCGTGACCAATTTTGTGCGTGGACAAATATTCTATATTAAAATTATAGTTTAACAAAATTGTCGCCCACCTAAGCAATCTATTTGCGGTGTATGTTGGCAGGCCCTTCTTAGAACCGAATATCGTTACCAGAGGCTTGTGGTCTGTCTGCAGCGTAAAATATCGTCCATGTATGTAACGATGGAACTATGTTACGGCGAAAATAATTGCCAAAACCTCTTTTTCAATTTGTGAATAATTTCGTTCAGCAGGTAGTAACGATCTGCTTGCATGAGCGATCGGTCGAACTTTACCATCCTTCCACTTGTGCAATATGCACGCTCCTATACCATGAGTACTGGCATCGCTTGCCACGATGATATCTAGTTTTGGATTAAAATGTACTAGAAATAGATCTGATGTTAGTTTTTATTTTATTTTCTTGAATGCTTGCTCGCATTCTTTTGTCCATAACCACGGTTTTTCTTTTTTTAGTAGATCGTTAAGGGGAGCTCGTAGAATGTGGAGGTCTGGGATAAAATCCTGGTAATATGATACCAAGCCTAAGAAACTTTGTAGAGATTTAATATCCATTGGCTCAGGCATATCCTTTATTGCTGAAGATCGATTTTTGTCTGGCTTTTTCCCATCTTTATTCACAATATGTCCCAGATACTTGATTTCTTCTAGGAGAAAATCGCATTTGTTTTCTTTTACTTTAAAACCATAGCTTCTTAATCTTTCAAAAACTTTGCGTAAATGGTGTTTGTGTTCATTCACTGATTCACTTTTCACGAGTATATCGTCGAGATATGCTATCGTGTAGTCTAAATCGGATAATATAGTGTCCATGATTTGTTGGAATATTGCGGGTGCTGTCTTCACTCCAAACGGTAAACGTTCGTGTCTGAACAAGCCTTTATGCGTGTTAATGCATAACAACTTTGCACTTTCCTTATCCATGGGTACTTGCAAGTATGCCTCGCTAAGGTCTATTTTAGAAAATATTTTTCCGCCATTTAATTTTGCGAATACTTCTTCGGGACTTGGTAGTGGGTAGTGATACTCTTCTATTGCGTCGTTTAACCCGGTTGAAAAATCGGCGCAGACGCGAATTTCGCCCGACTTCTTCTTTACGCAGACAGCTGGAGCTGCCCAGTCGCTGTATTCAGTTTTCGAAATCACACCAATTCTCGTTAGTCTTTCGAGTTCTTGGTCAATTTTTTCTAATGCTGCAAAAGGAATACTCCGCTTTTTCTTAAAAATTGGTTGAACGTTTTTCTTCAGCTGTATTTTTGCTGATGCTTTCGTACAACGTCCAAGTCCTTCAGCGAAAACTTCGGGGAATTCTATTTTCAATTCTGTTTGCAAATCTTTTATATTATTTTTGCTTTCAGTAATGTTGTTACAAAAAGAACTAATGGGCACGTCCCATAGATTGAACTTAGTGATTGCGTCAGTCCCAAAACAGGTTGTTCGTGTTTTTCATCACGAAAATTTTCATTTTTATTGTTTTGTTGTTAAAATTAATATTCACCCATATTTCACCTACAAAATTAATCCTTTTTCCCGTTACCGTCCTGGCTATTTTGTTGGACTTTAATAGAGTTGGTTTTCCTAGATTTTTCAATGTTTGTGTGTTAATAATAGAAATGTCAGATCCTGAATCCAGTTGCATTTTAACCTTCTTGTTGTACATTTTTACATGTAAATATTTCCGAATATTTCGGTCTTGGTCTTCATCTGACTTAGTAACTTTTACTCGACTACTGTTTAATTTTCGACACTTGGACATTTTATGTCCTACTTTCTTGCAATTTCTGCAAGCTTTATTTTTATATGGACAGTCATTATACCAGTGCCACTGGCCGCATCCATAACATGCACTCGGAGGGTTTTTTTTCTTATATTCTGTTCCTTCTTGTAGTAGGATACCACTTCCGTTCAGGCGATGGAGAACGGAAACGCGTCTTTCTATTTACTTTCTTCACATTTGCGATAGCAGTTTCTTCAATTTTCTCTGAATCTTGCTTAATGCTTACGCATTGTTGACAGTACTCTGCTAGCTTTTGTAACGTCGTGTTTTGCTCATTTTCGAGCTTTGCTAAAATGCGTCTTCGCATTTCACTGTCTTTCTTAGACACTAAGCCTAGCACGAATATTAGACACTTAAAGTTGTCCGCCGATAATTCGGACAAGCGAAAATCGTCACACGTCTTATTTATGATTGACGCAAAAGTTGTGTAGTCTTCCTGCTCGCTTTTTTGAATATTAAGGCATTTCCACCTTTTGTGAAATAATGATAATCTGGGGTTGAAGAGCTCCTTTAATATTTCAATCGCTTCGTTGAATTTTAAATCTCTTGTTTTTTTAGGTAAGATAAAATCTGTAAACTTATTATGTTCTGCCGTTCCCAGTTTTCGTAATAATAATCTTATTTTTTTCTCATCTGACCATGTTTGGCAATCGACTTCATAAAAGTCCTGATATCGGTGATAATATCTTTCGAAAGTCTTTTCTTCTTCTGGGTTATAGGTAAAACTTTCGATCGTCGACCATATTGTGTCTTGAGAAAAAATATTTTCATCCGAGTTTTTCTGCTTAGACAGTATAGCTTTGTGTATAAGTTCAGTCATTGCTAACTGTTTCATTTCATTTTCTTCTTGGATTTTATTTTGTTTTTCCTGCAAATTAAGTAGTTCCTTCTGAATTTTAAGTTGTTCCTTCAGAAAACGTTCTTCACTCTCCTGTTGTCTCTGAATCTGACACTTAATGAGTTCCAGCATAGTTGATTGAAATTGCTCCATGATTATTTATGTGTAGAGAAGAAAAAGAAAACGAAATTATGTGCGTGTTTTTTTGTTTTTTTTTTCTTCTGAGGGGGGCCAAAAAATAATTTAACAAATTCTCTGGCACGACAATTTTTTTTTTTTTTTTATATGTTCCAATAAATAAATAAGTTAATATCTAACTTACAGTTTTTTTTTTTCTTTTGTCGATAAATTTTTCAATCATTTGCTTTGAAAAAACGCTTGAACTCTTTGAATTTTCCCGTGTTGAAATCGTTTCTCTTCGCTTTTGCGATATTTATTTTTCAACGTAAGTCACTGTTGGGGATCAATAAGACATCCTTCGTCGCCACTGTTGAGATCAATAAAACATCCTTCGTCGCCACTGTTGAGATGTTGAGTGTTTCCACGTGAGTATATGGTAATAACGAACAAACACACTCGTAGGGAAAAATACTGGTATATTCAGAGAGGTATTTACATCAGAGAGATTAGTAGTAGAACGAACGTAGGTTAGTAGTAACAATAAGTAATAGTAATAAAGTCCAACGGTATCTTCCGGTCGAGAAACGGAAGTGTAACTGATCACTACAGAAGTCTCACTCTGCACTGCACTACACTGCTACACTACGGTATTTCGGTATTTAACAACCCTCCCACGTGGGTCGAATGTGGCACAAGGCCGGTTTAAAGTGGGCTTACCGAGCCCGTAGGCTCGGCCAAAAATATGCCCATTTACAACCCGTATACACGAGTTTAGGGACTGTCTACCTCCCCGGACGACACTTTGCCCTGCGACAAAGCCTCGTCCGGGTTCCTCTCTGCCAAAGCAGAGAGTTCGACAGGAGCAGCGCACAGTCAGAGACTGCGTCTCGTACACTGCTACACTACTCACAGTCTCTAGAACTACTGTTCTATTTATAATAATAGGATCAGTCTATTGTGGTTGTGAAGGTGGGTGCGCCCCAACAATATGAATTTTCATGTAAGCACAAAGGACATGGGTCATTTAAAGACCTACAGGTTCTCGTTTTTTTTTTATAATTTCCATTTTACTGTAAGCGTTTTAATTGTTTCTTTAAATGCCAGAAATATTTTGATATGGATGTTTGATTACGATACACATTATTTTTGAAGGAAGACAGATGTTGGCTCACCTTATTTTAAAATTATGTCTAGTGCTACAAATACAATGTTTTTAATATTAGGATTCTCAATATATGAGATAGTACGTTTGTAAACTATAGATTGTGTGAGATATTTATTTTTTATACAATACACTTGGATTTTCTTGAAGGGTCTTCAAATATGATTAAGTCATATTTGATATATTTATATTTTTATTTATAAAGATCTAAAATAATATATTTATTATATTTATTAATATACTAGATTCGGTATTGTTAAAATTAAGATTAAAAATTTAGGAATTTAATTACGCATTTTTTTACTTTCTAATTTGTGATCAAATGATAGATATATAATTATGATTTTTTTTTAATTAATTATATTTTAAATTAAACATAATCCAATGCCAACAAAAGACAATTATTTATTTTCTTTGATTTAATAAATCTTTATTTTTAAGAAACTTAATAACATATAAATTTTCATGTAGGCACAAAGAACATGGGTCATTTAAAGACCTACAGGTTCTCGTTTTTTTTATAATTTCCATTTTACTGAAAGCGTTTTATTTGTTTCTTTTAAATGCCAAAAATATTTTGATAGGGATGTTTGATTACGATACTCATTGTTTGTGAAGGAAGACAGGTGCTGGAACCATTTTAATTAAAAATAATTTTTAGTGCTACCAATTGATATAGGAAATGGATTAAATCTAACATATTGTTATTTTTAATTTATTTCGTTTAAACATTATTTTTTATGGATACTCATATTTGGGTCGAAGCGGATTATTCGGGTTTTGTTTGACCGTAAGTCCTACATGGCTGGCGATCAGGCACGTCAGATCCAATGCCAGTCCCCCATAGGACATGCAGGTTCGAATCCTGCCGAAGAATGCATATTTTTCTTACAGAATTTCTCGGATATTCAAGCCGATAGTTGTAGTTGGATAAAAAATTTTGTTTAATTAAAAAAAACATAGCTTCTACTCGAATATGTGTATCCATCAAAAATAACATTTAAACAAAATAAATTAAAAATAACACACACATATATATATATATGTGCGTGTATATATATATATATATATATATATATATATATATATATATATATATACCTCCAACGGTTCACAAAAAATGAGAACACATTATGAAAAATGCTCCAAACTTAATAAAAACAAAGTTTTATTGTCAATATTTTTATTTTTGTTATTATTAAGAGGAAAGAACAAAGTATTTTTTATTATTAAATTATACTTTTATTCTTTATTTGAATCTCCAAATTGTAGGTTAAAAATGTTATTCTTGCGTCAAAGAGTGACCATAAATTAGCATTTATTTTAGCATCTTTTTTGGTGAAAAACATTAATTTGTAAATTGTTCAGAACTTATTCATAAATGAATGAAATTATTTTAGACATGTTTCTGTTTTAGAAAATCTTGGTAAGTCGAGAGAAAGAGTTGTCAACACATCAAAAAAGGTACCGTCTCCTAAAATGCTTTTCTATAATATTTTAAAGTAATGTTTGTTTCAAATGAGATTAATTAAACTTTAATTCAGCTAAAATCTTCCTCAAAACAAATATTTCAGAAAATAATATTTTATTTTTGAACGATGTTTCAATAAAGAGAATTACGTTTTTTTGCTGACAGATTTGTAAATATTGTTAAAAATGACGAAAAATCAGTCATTTTCTTCGATCGAATATTTTAGAGTATTGATAAAATATTCTCACCAAATTTCCCTCGGCTACTTTTCATATCTGCGGTGATTTCAATATCCACCACAAAGAGTGGTTAGTCCCCTCGAACAAAACCAATGAAGAAATCAGATATTGCCGGGATTCTTCATCGCCTATGAACTAGCCCAGATCATCGAAGAACCCAGCCTCGTTCCTGACGGGACAGCAGGTGAACCTCCTCGGCCTCTTTCTAACATCCTGCCGTGATAAATGCTTAGCTAAAGTGTTACCCGCAAAACCTAGACACGTCAAATCATTCCCTAGTCAGTGTCCAGATTGATACAAAACTAAAGATACCTGCTGATTTGCCGTTACATAGAACAATTTTTCGCTACCCGAAAGACAGACTGGGACAGCTCTCAAAAATCTTCAAGCACGCTGCCTCCAAAATTGCTACCGTCGTCTTTGAATGGATCCTTTCGAGAATGGAGAGTTTTATAGCTAGAAAAAAATCCAGTAGAAACCAAACAGCCATCCCTGGTTCTACCCTGAATGCTCTGCGTAACCACTACTTCAATATTGATCGCAAGGAACGGTGTAGTTTGGCTCTTACTGTATTCAGAACCGCTCGTAATCGCTACAAGAAAGTTCTGGAAAATGCAAAGTGTGGCTAAGCACAAGCGGTCCAGGCCAAGGTTGAAAAGAAACAAATTGAATCCCGCGAATTCTGGAAGATATTAACTACATTATGAAGCGGCTGTGCTCACTATTATAAATGGCCCCGAGGTTATACCTTCCTCGACGGACAAGGCTAAAATCTTCGCCCCGATCCTTGCCTTGAACTCAACGTTAGATGACAAAGGCTATCCATTTCCCAACTTCCCACGTCTCACTGAGCACAATCTCAGTAATATTTTCATTACAGTACGGATGGTACTTAAAAGCCTTGACCCTATGAAAACCATTGGCCCAGACAAAATTCCATCGGTTGTCCTTAAGAATATCAACCCGGAACTATCCCCGATCCTAGCGAAGTTATTTAACCGCTGCTTGAAGGCGAAATCCTTTCCAAGCCTGTGAAAAACGTGAAGCGTATGCCTGGTCATCAAGAACGCGTCCCAGTATAGACCCATCAGTCTCCTCAATGTCATCAGTAAACTTTTTGAGGCTATAATCAACATGAAGGTCGTCGATCACCTAGATAAGAACAACCTTTTGAGCGAGGTGCAGTACGGCTTTCGATAGACACGATCCGCTGCTGACGTCATAACTACTATTACTCACATAATTGTTGATGCTTTTGACGACAAACAGACCTCGAGGACCACAGCATTAAATATTTGAAGGCATTTGACAAATTGTGACACAAAGGTTTGCTGCTGAAGCTCTCCAGCTATGGAATCACTGAGGGCGTCTCCTCAATTATAAAGTCTTTCCTAACGAAGGTAAGTTATTAACGGCTAGTACTCCGGGACCCTGGTGGTCAACAAAGGCGTCCCCCAGTTATCATTTCTCGGACCAACCCTCTTTTTGATTTACATAAATGATCTGCCTAAGAATATATTCAGATCATTTGTGAACATCTATGCTGGTGATATGACGATATACGGGTTCACCTCTAAAACTCTTGATGATCAAAGATTGCCAGCTGATCTCTTTTTCAATCTAACACTAACTTCTCAATGGGAAAAAAAACCTGACTGGTTACATTCAATGTCTCTAAAACCAAACTAGTTACATTCCATCACCGCCGATCAAACTCCGAACTACCGCCAGTCACGATGAATTGATGTCCCTTCGGTTAAGCTCCGTACCTTGAGAGGCTCTTGGGCCTTGAACTCACACCAGATCTCAAGTGGAACTCATGCATACGATCCATCGTAAAAGGTGTAGGAAAAATGATCGGCTCCGTGTGCCGCTCCAGTAAGTAACTAACTCCACATGCTATCCTCTACTTTTACAAGAGGCAGTTCAGGCCGAAAATGGACGCACTGTCGTCATATTTGGGAGGGAGGTGGTCAGTCCTCACTTTTCAGTCTCGATAGAGTTCAAAGGCGTCTCCGAGTCCTTGTGAGTGATAAATTATTTTCCAACCTCCAACCTCTCTCTCCCAGGCGGGATGTTGCAAACCTCTCACTGCTCTATCGCTACTTCCACGGAAAGTGCTCGGACGAACACCAGTTAAGACCCTCCATGCCACTTACATAGTATCAAACCACCCATATTCCCTCTGTATTCCGTTGGTGAGAAGTAAGTTCCATGAATAAAAACCTTTTGAAGAAGATGAAACTAGAGTGCGCTGCTGATACATTTTATGGTAAAGTGATCAATGAATTTGCCAAAAAGAAACGAAGAACTGAACTGATTTATTAATAGTTTTTAAATACCTCATTATGTGTAGGTTTTATTATTTTCTCAGATTACTCTTTTAACCAATAACGGGCGTCATTGCAAGCCCGTCGACAGGGTATTACTAATGTGGGGCAGCAAGGTATCGAGGCCGAAGTGTTGCCTGTTGAGAGAAGTGCATTTTCTTATGTTAAAATTAGTTCACAACTCATTTACAGACGTGGAGACAAATAATTTTCGGTTGACGGGGAGAGTAATATTTCACTATCCCACTATACGCCTTGCCGGTTGACCTACATTAACTGTATACCCTGATTATCAAGTCACTCTTCACCACTGACTACAAACACTTGAAGCCATATTCATAAAATAAACAAACAATATAAATAAAATATCACCCTGACTTAGAATTGGTTCAGTAAATATATTCAATAAAATAGTCAATATTTAAAGAAATAAAAACACAATCTTGCTTCTGTTGAAAGCGGGCTGAAAACGAGGCTATCAACACATCATAGCATGATTTAGAATTATAATATTATAAACACTAAACAAAAGGACGAAAAAAAAGCAATAAATTAACGCTTCCTTGACTTTCATAATCATAATATATTCCGTTCGTAAAAAATGTCAAATAGTGGGGGAAAAGACAAAAATATATACGTACGCAGGGCCTGCGCGTAACGACTGGGATCCAAGTCTGATTGGGGGCCTCGGGTAGTTCTTTCTAACCCTCGCTATCTTATTAACATTTACTTTTTCCTACCTACATTTATATATGTTACAAATTAAACTAAGCGCAACTGACTGTTAAAGGATAAAAAATATGATTTTGACATCATTCCGAGGGTCTTTTTTGTTTTCGTCCAAATCCATGAATTTGTTTTGTTCATGCTAAGTCTTGAAGAAACACTTGATAAAATTCACTATTTTTCATCCAAATTGTGTTAAAATTATTCAACATTTTAACAAGAAAAATCTCAAGTTGAAGTTAAAAATTGCCACATTGTTGATTTATTTAAGATGTCATGATCTATTATGACATGTTTCTCATTGTACATAATTAGGCAACAATAAAACTTGTATTTTATATGAATTCTACCTTATGAAAATTCGAGATGTAGAAGAGTGGGGGGGGGCTGTATCATAGATTCGGGGTCACGAGACCGTTGCACGAGCCCTGTAAATACGGACAATTTTTCACACACTAAAGTCAAACATCCATTATTTTTTTTATCATTTTGCTCCAAGCAAGGTAACAACGCCGCTAAGACTGTTACTGCATATGAGAAAATACACTATTAAGGGGAGATAACAATAAAAGAAGAGTACTAAGACAGAAGATAACGACTGACATTGTATTTAAATTTTTGAAGATCAAAATTTACCGGAAACCAAAAAGCCAGAGTTCCACAAGCGAGAAATGCGAAAGAAGAAATTATCATAGAACTTATGGTTACATTTAGCCATTTCAGCTGTAAAATTATGTGACCTTGGTGACATTCTCGTACTACAGTTAAATTCAGAGTCTAGGTAAATTATAGGAAATTCCATTAGAACAATTATCATGAAGATTCACCTATCGTATGGTATTCCCCCGCACCTTGTCTGTTGAACAGGAGTAAAGGCTTAACTCTTGTTTTCTGCTTATTGGATTTTCGGTTCCTTATAAAGTCTACTTTAACTCTGTGCTTCTAACACCTCCGTTTAAACGCTGAAATTTGATTTACTACTTATTTATTCTTATTTTTACTCCATGGGAGTAAACAGGTTTGCCTATCGTTTGGCTAACACTCCTCCGAAGTGATTTTGAACAGGAATAGAGTTTTCTCTCTTGTTTCCTGTTGAGGATTGGGTTTTAGTTACGTTATCGCATTGCTTGCTGTGAATTGATTAAAACATAAAAATAAAAATATTTATGTTACCGCGCTGGGAAGCTGACTGAAGCCGAGATGCCAGGTCAGGGCTAATAACATTGCAGATTCTTCTTTGTATTTATCTACGAAAACAAACAACAAAAATCACAAAATGTTACAAAAGTAGTCTGTGGTTAAAAAAAATATTCTTAAATATATTTTTCAACAGAATAAAAAGACGAACTCTGACTTCTGAGTAGTGGAGAATGAAACGGAAAACTATCTTTCCAAAGATGGCATGACAATCCACAGATAATAAAAAAAGGAATATGTGGAGAGCCATGACCGCCTACGTTTTGAAAAGACATGGCATTAAAAAATTCCGATTATTGAATTTAAAGAAAAAAAAAAACAAGCTCAGTACCTATCGCTTCATTGACGGCAAGATGAACAAATTTCAAATCTAAATTGTTTGTCCATTTAAAATACAACGTTCAGTTTGAATACAACGACAGATTTATATTCTTTTCCTCTTAACCAGGGTTTGGTAGAAATTAGCTGTCGATTTTATTCAGATTGGTTGTGTACATATGTTTTCGTGTTCGTATATATATTTACATTACTCGGACTGTTATCCTCGTCTACACTGCCACAACGCTCCGGCCGTCTTCAGGTAATTAGAATTTCGAACTGGGCCATATGTCCTTGAGGACATCTGTGCATGAATTTTTGGGACTTATAAATCTAATGTCTCAATAACCTATTTTAGCAGTGCTCATATTGCAATTTTTCTGCTATTATTATTTTTGCATTTTTTACCAGAGATTATATTGTAATTTTTGTTGTTATTGATTGCTTTTCTCTTTTCTTTCTTTTTATGTGTCATGTCCTTTCAGGACGTAGGCGACCATGGCTCTCCCCTTACCTCTATCCCTTGCAGCTCTCAACAAGTTCCTTCCCTCTCCCAGACCACATTTTGTCATCCACTTGCTTTAGGTATGTCATGCGTTGTTTTCCCTTGTCTTTATTTCCCTCTATTCGACCCATGAGTATCAGATTCTCTAGGCCCCACTCCTCATTATGTGTCTCAGAAACTCCAGCTGCCTCTTCCTGATGTTAAGTATAAGCCTCCTTCTTGTTTGCATCCTCTCTAAGACCTTCTCGTTGCTCACACGTTCAGTTCATGATATCCTTAGCATCCTTTTGTAGAACTGCATCTCCGTCGTCTCGAGTCTCTTCTTCATCTTTGAGGAAATCGTCCAACATTCGCTGCCGTAAAGAAGGATAGATGTCACGTAACAGCTCAGTATTCTTTTCTTCATTACCAAAGAAATCCTCCTGTCTCGCAATACTCTGCCCAGCTTTTGGAATGCGTCCTTGGCCTTCTCAATACATCTACGGATCTGAGTGCCGCACTTACCCTCCTTTGTCAAAACACTTCTCAGATATTTAAACTTTCGCGTCTGCTTGATTCTAGTGTTCCCGACCTGCAGATCGCATTTCGGGCCCATCCTTTTACTGATGACCATGCATTCTGTAGCACTCCTTATTACTGGTTCCCATACTGTATTCATTTGTATGCTTGGTCGGCTCGGGAGATTTTTGTGGCCTAGCCTAGTTCGGTGAAACTAGAACAATCTACCTTGGTGGGCGAAATAAAGAGTTGTGAATATGGCAAAAGATTAGGATAATAGTCCGAGTAATGTAAATATTGCAAGTAATCATAATACCTTATCTCAGAGGTATACACAGATATTGTATATATGTTTTTTATTGTATATATATATATATATATATATATATATATATGTGTGTGTGTGTGTGTGTGTGTGCTTCTTTTTTCTCTTATGAACATTTTCTCTTCCCTTAAAGGACGTTTTCTTTTCCCTTTCTTTCACTCCTAATTGCCTTTTTATCCCTTTGCCCCTTTTTTTGTATATGTAAATAAACACTTTCTTCTTTTATTGTTACACACAGACCAGGATTTTTTCTTTATTCGTCCGCGCCTAAAAGAGAGAGTTTGTCCGCTCTAATCTTGTTTTTACTCGTGTTTTGTAGCAATTTTTTAACCTCAAACCTTTGATGCGGGGAAGCCGGGACAAATTTCCCTGCATCTTGCTCAAAATATTTCTCTGGGCGCCTAAAAGTTCTTTAAGCGAGTAGAATTTTGTTAAGATTTAGAAACACTCACAGTTATTGTCGAGCAGGAAAATGTTGGTACAGATAGGAATCTTGCAGTTGAGTGAGTTCGGAGGTCGACGACAGAAGTCCAGTGGGCACGACAGAAGGAGAGGTGAAGGGATGCAGCTTTCAATTGGTCTTGAATTGTGGGCCGACGTTCATTCTCGACAGCCCTTTAGTAGGTAGTTCTTCTTTAGTTGAAAGTAGTTCTGAAATTCACTGGTGATTTCTATCGTCGACCTTACAGACGGTGGGCCGAATTCTCACCGACAAATAGGCGTAGATTCTCCAAATTTATGGAGATTTGCTAAGCTCAGAAGGATCGGGGACTTTTCCCTCCAAAATCGTTATACAAATTTCTTGGTCCCTCCATTGGTCAGAAAAATTCTTATCTCTGATAAGAATCAAGGCCTTGGGAGCCGGTTTTGAAATTAAAAAGAGGTTGGAGTGAGGATAGAAAAATTGTGAGAATGTGAACTTGTAAAATATTGTTCTCAAATTAAATTCCAACATTTTCCCCTCAAACAAATATGCAATAGACTTCAGTTTGTTGCAGAAACAAAATCTCATTTTCCACCCACAAGATAGCTAGCATGGAGTAAGATATGAATGAATTAATCTAATTAAAACCAATTCTACCTTGGAAAAATAAAAAATAACAATGTAATTTTAATACTAAACTTATTTTTAAGAGTAGATCTAATTAATCACACATTTGAAGTCCAAAGTCCTACGAGTTCGTGAGCCTAAAATGAGGAAATTTAAAAAGATTTTAGCAGACTTACTGACAACACGTAAGTTTTAATTTAAGTAAATCTAACCTATCCTGCCAGAGAAAGGAATAGACAAATCGAGTGTAAGTTTACAATTAAACTTACAACATATTTATAGCCCAAAGTTCTTTGACTTCGTAGGCATAAACCAAAATTTCAAATGTATTTGCTTGTTGAAGCAAATATTAAAATTTTGATTTATGCCTCAAGCCTTTGATGCGGAAAAGCCGGGACAAATTTCGCTGCAAGACCTAAAAATATTTTTACATAAGTTTTGAAAAGCTTAAAAAACATAATTCCAATTATTACAGAATAGTTTCCGAAAAGTTCAACAAAACTATATAATTGATAATTTAGGATTTAAAGAATTAACGCTATTTTTTTCTTTTTTCATTTTTATGATTTTATTACTGGTATGTCCATACGCAGCCCCAAAACAAATATCCATACACACTTTACACTTACTGACCCATCTCTCTTTTCCATCTCTCTAATGATATATGCGAACTCCCTCCCTCTTTAAATATGTAATATATCCCTGACTGCAAAAACATTTTGGTCAAGTAGGCTGTCGACCACAGTGTAGCGGACCGCTGGGGGTGAAGATGTGAAGAGATATCAGAAGGTTAAACTTTCCTGCTGGCGGGCCCAGCTACATGAGAATGTCTGACTTTAATTAAGTCCAAAGAAGACAGAGAAAACAAACAAGACCGATATACATGGGTAAACAAATATATATTAATAACAAAACAAGTTAAACAAAGACATGGACTGTTACATAGAGTTTGTATGGAGAAATTATGTGTGTGTGTTGTAAGTGTTCGTACGTACATGTATTGTTCTTAGCGCGTTCCCAGAATTTTGGAAACACTGTATCTGTGAGGTCACATATTGACCTAAGTGGAAAAAGAGAGATTTTACCTCGCCTCCGCGCGAGGTAGCGGCCCAAGGCCTAAGTCGGAAAAAGGGAAAGATTTTACCTCATCTCCACGCGAGGTGGCGGCCCAAGGCCTGGGTCGGAAAAAGAGAGCGAGAGAGAAGGGTCAGTCAGTATTTATAGCCGGGGGAGAGAGACCCCTGTTGAAGGATTAAAGAACTGAGGAGGAGCTAACTGCGACAACAGCAACAGGTCTTGAACCGTAGCTAAAAATAGATTCTCACACACGTGCAGACTCACGTGACCAAATACAAACGTTGAGCGGGAAAATACCGACAGAAGCCAGTTAGGTGACAATACTTGAAGGAGTTGCATCATCCATTAAGTCCTCTTACAAAAGGATCCTCCAAACTGAAGAGAAGGAAGGCCGTCCGCAGCTCATACCAACTAAACTAGTTGGGTAACAAAGCTCGAAAGAGTCGGACCATCCGATAAATTGTTATGTGAATGGACTGAAGAGAAAGAATGATATGCTCAACTCAACGTAAATTCCAAGCACAGAATCAAGTGGTCGAATAATTCCTCTTTTATTTGTTATAGTCAAGCAAGAGAGATCACCGGATAAAAGATGAATTCCATGTCAACTCAACACACTATGCTGCTTACATTAAGTGCATAGGTGAATGACGAAATGTGAGTCACATAAGAAAGGTATATGTGACACACTCAATTGGACGAAGGATCCGAACAATGAATTCTGCACTGATGAATATTCTAACCCTTTCGCCCCAGCCCCTCAACCTGGGTTGAGGTGTCTACTCTACTGAGGTCCGCCGCTCTGTGTTTTGTTTCTTTTTCCTCCTTCTTTTGCTTCTTCCTCTTTTCCTCCTTATGTCTCTTTTAGACCAATATAGTCCGAAGACTAGAGTCCTTTCTGGTCTTACTTGGTCCCGACTGAACAACACAAATGCAACCTTCTCTCCTTTTTCCGACGGCCGTGGTAACCCGCACGGGTCTATCCTGGTCACGGCTACCAGTCTATCCCTTTCTCCCCAGCTCCAGTCCCTCAACCTCCGACCTCTTCCTCTCTGGGTTGAGGTGTCTACTCGGTCTTAACCGAAGTTAAGGAAGTGACCGTAGGTCCCCTGAGCATCCGTAGATCATTCGACCGGTCCACTGGTTTAATTCTGCTTCCTGCCCACGTTGTGTTTGGTTGGATCCAGAAAGCAGAAGTGATGTTCATCCATTCACGGTCGACTGAAGATGTAGACACGGCTGGAGAGTCTGTGCTAAGAAATTTAGAATGCACCAAAAAGATATATATCTGCAGTATGCCGAACAAACAACTATTTAATGGTTGAATTGTTAATGTTTTTTATCTAGCAGAAAAGGATAGTATAGAAAAGAAACGAGTTACAGAAATGAAAATAATTGACGTAAAAACTCATACACTGGATACTAGACACAGAGAGAGAGAGAGAGAGAGAGAGAGAGAGAGAGAGAGAGAGAGAGAGTGAGAGAGAGAGCGTGGGTTGTGATTAGCTTGTTGTGAAATCGTCTCAGAACGATATGCGACTCTTGATTATTGTAGCTTGTTCGACGTTTCCGTTTCCAGTGGAAGTAATAATAGTAGCAGTAGTAGACTTAGACGTTGGAGGAGTAATTCGCTTCTTCGTACGTATATCAACAAAATATGTAAGCGGGCGCCTGGCTCCAACCTCTGACATCACTCCTAATCTCCGACCTCTCTCTTCAGCTCGACTGAAATCGACGGCAGACCAGCCAACCACTCTCTCAACAGATTTCTGTGCGCGTTTATATAGATAAGCCTGGTTGATCACAAATCGACCCTTGGTCCGCACCCGTTATCATGAGTGTCGCTGTCAACCCAAAACCATGGGAATTACAAAAGTTCTTTCTTGCTTTCTCAGCCCTATTTATAATTTTGACCGACAAAAGTTATTTCGATCATTTTTCATTGTCTTTTCTAATGACCCAATTCCAAATGGGCGAGATCAAGTTTCCATCAGTAAACAAAATTGTTCTTATCTAATTTCGCTGTTCAAATCTACTCCAATTTCAATAAAAAATTTAAAATATATATATGTGTTTGTGTGTTTCCCAAAATCTCTCTGTCACATTTCCTCTCCTACCCATATGTCATTTACTAGTAAATGACACACGTGCTTTCCTATCAACAAAATATGAGAAAACCCAGTCCAACATGCTTCTGACAAGGGTCTACTTAAACATACGTCTCTTCCAGCACACAAAGCTAGAGTCCTCAGTTCTGCCCTTTTCATTTACATTTTACATTTTCATTTTCCTTACGATACATATGTACATGCAACTTCCGGTTAAAGTTCACTGTTGTGGTGATCTCGTGCAGTAGAACCTTTTCACATAGTTCACTAGTTCGAATGTTCTTTCCTCTTTTTTTTTCAATTATTGGAGTTCGCAACACTCCTTACTAATTATTTCAGTCTCATTACAAAAAAAAAAATTTTTTTAAATTTCGATTTATTTCGTAAATCTGTCCCTCCGATTTTGTCTCGCCTTCACAACAGGCTTTGTCGAATCTTTTGTTGGTTCAGATCCTTCCACGACAATCGTGGACTCTTCTTCAATATCAGTTAGGGCTCCCAATGCACTCGGGTCGGGCCTACCTTGGTAAAGTGCACTAACTGGAATCCCTCCTTCACTCATGCATTCCCGTGCCAGTTTATTCTCCCCGGTAGACAACACCGCACGCCTCTTCAACCACCACCAAACCGGCAAAGCCACGACTATCATTAATATAATTCCCACAACGGTCGGCCAGGTTATTATAGCAACCAAATTCTCTTTCCAGTCCGAATTCGGAGTACCTATCTTATCTAACTCCGATTTCAACCGTCCAAGATCAATCTTATCGATTGGCCTTAACAACGCCGGTATTTTTTCTAGCGTCATCTTAGGAATCTCTCATACAATGGATTTCCGCAATCCCGTCCATCCACTGGCACTCGTTCCTACCAGCTCTAATAAAGCCTCATTCTCTTCAAAACTTCTCTTAATCGTTCTATTATTATACTCGGAGACAGGTGTCCCAGCGACAGCATGTCTAATTGTGCTCTCGCATGCTCTAACAACATCGCTAAAGAGTGACTTGTTTGACGCACCTTACTCATTAGAGCTAATAATTGAAAATACCTTTGCAAAAAAACCTCTAATTTCTGTAATTCGGTTGTTACAGACTTGGTTACATTTATCAGTTCTTTTCTAAAAACCTGTAGGTGAGAAATCAACCAATTGATACTCCCTCTATTCTTAGCCAATTCCAGCCTAGTAACATTGAGTATAGATACGCTCTCTCTAACCGACTGAGCCATTGCTTGTTGTCTCTGTTCTACCACCTTTAATTTCCTCTTAATTACTCTCGCTTCGCCTTCGGAGACTACCAAACAACACGCTTAATGCCTTTCCCATTATAGGTAATACTGCCCTCTTTTGCCTGGTCCGTAACAACTTTATTCCTTTCAAATAGTAACTCATATCCTTCCATTGTCTCTCAAGTATTAGGGATTACTGAGCTAAGGGGTATAATATACAGTGGTATTCCGGAGTCTGTAAATAGTCTCAGGCGACTTGTGTCCTGGCTGTATCTCGTTTGTCCACTTCGATCTTCAACTGACCCAGTAACTTCTCATACAGCTGCAGGTCTATCACCAAAGTTATCAACCACTTTGATAATAGTTATAATCAATTCGCTAGTCTTCTTAAATACAGTATTCTCACTGTATTCCCAGGTATTAGCTACCACAATTAGCATCGTCAGTACCACGAGCCTCCTCTCGTCCTGCAAAGAGATGGGGAGAATAATTCGTCTTACTCAATCATTCTCTTATTGTTTTTAGCGGGTGGTTACATCTTAGAGCGATACCTCAAGCACCGACACACACCACCACCAGCTCCGTGCATGCATGGGGCCCGTCCACACAATTCACCAGCATTGATGATAAATGCACAGTTAGTCCCGGACCGTCACTCATTCACCACAGCCACTGTACTGGTTTCACTTAATCCCTGGGCTCGGGCTGCACTGCTCCCCTCGTCGTTTTAGTGGTAATTCCTCATTAACACTAGGTGCTTTTTCAGCCCGCAACCTACACTGCAATTGAGCTAACGGAATTTCATCCTCTTCTTTCCATCCACTCAGTTCTTCTTCTTCCCTAAGGTTAATCTCAATTCCTGCTTCTTCAGAATGTCCCGCTGGGGTCCGACTTACCTCCCTCTCCCTTCGAAGGGTAGTTGGGCTAATTTCAATCTCCTCACTCCCTTCACTTTCACTCTCAGTCTCTAACCCTTCAGGTTCTACCAACGTAGTTTTCTTCAGCCTTTTCTGTTGAGTTTTTGTTTCGGTTCCTTTCCATTCTCCTATTTCAGCTAGCTTTATATCATTCGCATGCACTCTCTTTAACTGTCCGGTCAATTGGTCCCAGATAACAAAGGAAACCGGACTCGTCTGCTCCACGATCCTATAGTATGGACACCATCTCTGGTCCAATTTACCTTCTCTCAGGTGTATTTTATAATACACTGGATCACCTATCTGGAAGGAAACTTCTCTATTTTTATTTACCCTATCGTTTCGCTTTTTCAGGGCTCTTTGAATCCTCCTCTTCAGTTGTGTAAAAAGATTTATGCTGTTGTTCTAAAACTATTTGGTGATGATCATCTCCTAAGTACTTCCTCCTAGGTCGTAACAGATTGTCTATAGGTAAGACTACATCCCTGCCATATTTAAAGTAATAAGGGGGAAATTTTGTCGTTTCATTCATTGAGAATATCATAGCTGCTAACCCTTGGGTCACGAATAAATCGCAATTTCCCCTATTATCCTCTGTTAGTTTAGCTAACACATCAGCAAGGGTCTTATGAAATCTCTCTACCTTAGCGTTACTTTGGGGGTGATATGGAGAGGTGGTTATGTGCTGTATGTTTAATTCTCCATAATCTGATTCACATTCTCCGATCCATTATCGGTAACCAACTGTTCGGGGGCCCCATACCTAGGGAATATTTCATTCAGTATTATATCTGACACCGTTCGTGCCTTCTTATCCGGTATGGCAAATGCCCCATCCCAATTCGTCAGCCAGTCCATAAATCTCACTATGTAAAGATTACCTCTATGTGTTTCTCCATAGGGCCCGGAAATATCATGCTTACTTTCTGAAATGGATAATTCGGAACATCCGTTTCTAATACTGGGGCAACCCTACTCCTTCGACTCTGTACTTGGCACGTTGCGCATTTTTTTACATGGTTCTCAACATCATTAAACAACTGAGGCCAGTAGTAATTTCTCATTATTAATCCATACGTCTTATCAATTCATAACCTCCTATGGCATTGGTCTAGAATTTCAGATCTCAACTTCTCAGGTATCACTATTGTTAAACTTACTTCCTCATCTCTTCCTAAAAGGTAATACAACACGCCATCGTGCACCATACATTTGGAGGTACGCCCTGCCTCTACCCCGGACCTGATAGTTGCTATCTCGCTATCCTCTTGGCTTTGCCTAATCTCTCTCCAGTGGGAGTCGGAAACAATCTCCATTTCACTCGTTTCCTGATCTTCCCAACCAAGTCTCTCCTTCAACGCCTGTGAATTGATCACATTAATTAGGAATGCTTTATCATCCACACCCGGCTCCAACCTGACAGATTCGTTCTCTAATTGCTTCGGAATCCTCGATAACAGGTCAGCACAGGTATTAGCTTCCCTGCCAAATATTCTATTCTGCAGTTATACCCACTTAACTTCAATGCCCACTGTTGTATCTTCTTATTCGTCCACTCCGCCTCTAACAAATATTTGAGGGGTTGGTGGTCTGTTTTAATGGTAAACACAGCCTCACTCAAATAATAATCTAATTTCTGCACAGCATACAGAATTGCGAACGCCTCTTTTTCTATTACTGGCCACCTTTGCTGAGTCTCGGAGAGCCGATGAAACAGAAAATAGATCGGCACTTCCTTAGGCACACCCGGTACTGGTCCACCCTTATCGGGATATGGTTGTGTAAGAACAGCCCCAGTGCACTTATCACTAGCATCGGTGTACAGCACCATGGGCTTACTCGGGTCTGGGTAGACCAACAGGGGTACAGCTGTCAGCTGGTCCTTTAGAGCCTCGAATGCATGCTGACAATCCTCGGTCCACTTAAACCTAGCATGCTTCTTAGAGCTATTAGAGGGCCTGCTAGCCGACTAAATGCTGGTATGAACCTCCGGTAATATCCGATGGCTCCAATAAATCCCCTAATCTCTCTTACGGTCTTCGGTGCGGGCATGGCTCTTATAACCTCAACTTTGTCTAAATCCACAGATGTTCAAAATGCTCCTCTGGTGATTTCGAAAACACTATGATATCATCTAGATACGCCATGGCAAAGGCCTCAGTGCCATTCAATACGATGGACATTAACTGACTAAATGCACCCGAGGCGTTTGCTAACCCAAACGGCATAACTCTAAAATTGAAGAGACCCATGTGGCAGGTAAAAGCGGTCTTTTCCTGATCCTTTTTGCTAAGTGCTACCTGCCAATATCCCGACCTCAAATCCAAGGTGGAAAAACATTTAGACTTTCCTAAAAGAGCTAGAATATCATCAATTAAGGGGAGGGGCACTGCCAGCGGTTTCGTAATGACATTTAATTGACGAAAATCCACACAAAACCTATGCCCTCCATCTTTCTTTTCAACAATCACTATTGGAAAACTCCAGGGAGATTTAGATCTTTCGATCATCCTTGATTTCATCATTTCATTCACTGCGTCGTTTTCTTTTGTGGATTGTGGTCCTATATGGTCTTAACTTAATAGGTGGGTGATTACCCGTGTCTATCTTCATTTCAACTATCTCCGTCTGTCCCAGTTCCTTATCAGTAATGGCTATTACCTCCCGATTACCGTTCAGCAAGCCCCTCAATTTCCTCCTATAATGCTCAGGGGCTGTTATATCTTCATCCCTTATTTCATCGCTACCTGTCTTATTCCCAGGCCTATTCTCATTCCATACTCTCACCTGTTCGACTTCTCTCACTGGGCACGCGTGTGCCAGCTTCTCTCCCTGCTTTATTTTAATAGTTTTATTAGCAGTATTGGTTAACAGTGTGGGAACGGTCCCGGACCTCTTCACCAACGAATCACACACGGTTATTTCCCCTTCACTATTATCATACCTATCAGTAGGGACCACTTGGTACAGGTCACTGTTCAGCACTCCTTCTGTTATAATCTTGCCCTTCCCAGATACAGTAGTCCTAGGGGGAAGCTTTATATCTGTCTGGCCCACCACTGGAAGCTGTTCATAATTATCCTCTCCCAACAGTATCCCTACCTCGTCCAATGTTAGGGTGGCGGGGTCGAAACGGATCTGCGCCTTATTCTGCCTAAGCCAGTCACTCCCCAAAATTAGCTCACCACAAAAGTCAGGTGCCCCATAAACCTTAAGTTTACCTCTGGTTCTTGCCAACTGGAAAGGTAGCCACGTCATACCCTCTATCCTCATCCTGCTACTATCAGCCTGACTTATTAGTAGATCGACGGGACTAAGCTTCGTTTTCAGTCCCAACTGTCTAAAAACCTTGGAGCTAACTAGTGACACTGAAGTTACAGTATCAATAAGGGCATTCACCTTCTTGTCTCCCAGCAACACACTACAAGTCTGGCCCTTCCTTCAGCAAACGGTATACCTGTGCCTTTCTCCTTCCCGTATGCTCTCTCCCTTCCTCTCGCTTCTCGACAACCGAGACGTAAGAGTCGGTGACAGGAGTTCAACTTTTTCTAGTGGCTCCCATTTCTATCTAGGGGTCCTCCTGGATGGGGTAGAGCTCGGATGACTTTCTTTTCTCGGACTAGCAACCCATTTCTCCCCTCTATTCGAGTTAGGGTTGTTCCGTTCGGTGTGGTCCATCTTTCTCCTGCGAGGACAGGTTCGTCTCAGGTGACCCGCTCCTCCACAGCCCCAACACCTTCGCTCCTTACAACTTGCCGAAAAGTGCCCGACCACACCACATGTCCAGCATCTTAGAGGTCTTACTTGCACTGGGTCCACCCTGCCTCTTACTTTTTCACGGGTGACCCATTGGCGTTTCCCGGACCCTTTTCCTTTTCGGTAGGGGGCGCCAGCGTATTAACTAGCTTTATCCCCAGTTTACGGTCTCCCTCTGCCGTACACCACCGAGCCTTGTGCCCGAACTCGCCACAAGTCGTGCAGTTCGGCCCCAAAGACCTTGGGTCGCCTCCATAGTTTGTCGGACAGTCGCGAGCCCGATGCCCACCATACTTGCAAGTCCAGCACACCAGCCCATATCGGCCCGGTGTGAGTTTGTGAAACCCATAACGTAGATCCCAGGCTCTCCTATTGGGAACTGCTTCAGCCTTTCAGTCCTCTTCCACCTCTTCTTTCGAGTCCCGTATCTGGATCCGCTCCGATCTATCTTTTTCATCATTACTTTGGCCCCTCGGGAGTTCCTACCTACACCCCCTCTTATTCTATCCCAAAGTCGTTCGCTGGTCCGAGCCGCCTCTATGGCTGCGGCCAGGCTGACCGGTCCCCACTTCAGAACATTGCCCCTCAGGTCCCTGTCACTCAGCGCGTCCACATGCACATCGGCCAAGAAGGCCTGAATAGGACCACTGTCCCGAGTCTCAACTAACGCCGCTAGCCCCGCGATTCTTTTCCCCAATTCCTCGTTAGTCTCTCCTTTTTGTTGCTGCAGCCGGAATAATTTCCTGACTGCCTCAATGACCGTACGCTCACTGGCGTATGCCGCACCAGAGCGGATTTAAGCTCGGTCCACGTCAGGCCAGAGTTTTCTCTGTACAACCCCCCTATAAACTTGGACACCTGCTCCGCTGCGGCGTTGTAAGCTAGGAGCACCATTTCTTGGTCCGAGAGGCCATAGATCACCTGCTTTTTCTGAATGGACAGAATCCATGCGTGCAGGTACGCAGGGTTTCCTTTATAAGTAGGTAGCTCCATGCTACCTATCAGCCTCCTGAAACCCATCGACATTTCGAGGACTCCCACGTCCCCAATGTCATCTGTGGTGTCTGATCCTGCTAAGCTCATCCTAGCGTCTTCTCAACTACCACTTTCAACGACAGAACGAAAGGAAAAATACTTAACACGGTGGTGGCGCTTCAACTGCGTACAACGTCGACAAAACAAGATCAACAATATTACTGGCAGATCTAAGTGCAATGAGCGAATAAAGGAAACCAAAAATTGACTTACCTGAGGTCTGCCGCTCCGTGTTTGTTTCTTTTTCCTCCTTCTTTTGCGTCCTTCTCTTTTCCTCCTTATTTCTCTTTTAGACCAATATAGTCCGAAGACTAGAGTCCTTTCTGGTCTTACTTGGTCCCGACTGGACAACACAAATGCAACCTTCTCTCCTCTTTCCGACGGCCGTGGTAACCCGCACGGGTCTATCCTGGTCACGGCTACCAGTCTATCCCTTTCGCCCCAGCCTCTCAACCTCCGACCTCTTACTCTCTGGGTTGAGGTGTCTACTCGGTCTTAACCGAAGTTAAGGAAGTGACCGTAGGTCCCCTGAGCATCCGTAGATCATTCGACCGGTCCACTGGTTTAATTCTGCTTCCTGCCCACGTTGTGTTTGGTTGGATCCAGAAAGCAGAAGTGATGTTCATCCATTCACAGTCGACTGAAGATGTAGACACGGCTGGAGAGTCTGTGCTAAGAAATTTAGAATGCACCAAAAAGATATATATCTGCAGTATGCCGAACAAACAACTATTTAATGGTTGAATTGTTAATGTTTTTTATCTAGCAGAAAAGGATAGTATAGAAAAGAAACGAGTTACAGAAATGAAAATAATTGACGTAAAATCTCATACACTGGATACTAGACAGAGAGAGAGAGAGACAGAAAGAGAGCGTGGGTTGTGATTAGCTTGTTGTGAAATCGTCTCAGAACGATATGCGACTTTTGATTATTGTAGCTTGTTCGACGTTTCCAGTGGAAGTAATAATAGTAGCAGTAGTAGTCTTAGACGTTGGAGGAGTAATTCGCTTCTTTGTACGTATATCAATATGTAAGCGGGCGCCTGGTTCCAACCTCTGACGTCACTCCCAATCTCCGACCTCTCTCTCCAGCTCGACGGCAGACCAGCCAACCACTCTCTCAACAGATTTCTGTGCGCGTTTATATAGATAAGCCTGGCTGATCACAAATCGACCCTTGGACCGCACCCGTTATCATGAGTGTCGCTGTCAACCCAAAACCATGGGAATTACAAAAGTCCTTTCTTACTTACTCAGCCCTATTTATAATTTTAACCGACAAAAGTTATTTCGATCATTTTTCATCGTCTTTTCTAATGACCCAATTCCAATAAACGATATCTGGTTTCCATCAGTAAACAAAATTGTTCTTATCTAATTTCGCTGTTCAAATCTACTCCAATTTCAATAAAAAAATACATGTGTGTGTGTGTTTCCCAAACAGCGCCGAAAAAAATAGATCAAAAGATACTGCTACTCGAGCTAACAAACTGAGTTGAAAATAAAAGGAACAAACAGAAAGAGAAAAAAAGGAAACGAGAAAGAGTGCAGCTAAGTTTTCTGTTTCAAATTTTAACTTCAGGATATAACGCATACGTTTTTCCACGCAGAAATTTGCAGCACACATCTTTCCATGCATTCTCATGCCTAAATGTTTTCATGAATTGTCTCTAGTTATAATTAAATCTTGTTAATTTGTATATTGCGTTTTGTCCTTTGTTACTTATCGTTTCGAATTCGTGTATTTAACGCTGCAAAGAATCCGTGTACTATGGAGTGGTAAACTAAACATGGCGTTTCTAGACAGTGAGTTTTTTTTTTTTAATCTTTTCTTTTTAAGCTTTGTGCTGCAATAATTGTCCATAACATCGATTGTCTCTCCTTACTGGTTTATCTGAAAACTTTGCTTAGATACCCTTCAAAAGGGAACACGAAGCATATATCTTTTTTATTTTATTGTTAGCGAAAACGCGACCCGTTGGGTGAAAAATATTAAATATTTATTTTCGAAGCAATAATTTTATTTAAGCGGAACAATGTACGCGCCTCCGACTCCGAAATCATTTTTTGTCGTTTGACTGTCTTGGTGTTTATTTCCGTCTTCGCTCTACAAGGTTTCATGTTTATATTAGTTATAAGCAAAACTATTTGGAGAATTCAAATCGTCAATTTCTTTTCCTAAAACAGGATACCCAGTTGACGAAAATTTGCTCTGAATCGGAAAATAATAAATGCCATAAAATGAAACATTATTTAATCAGAAAAGCTTTTAATTGCTTATATGAATGGACACTATTGCCTTAATTAAAAATAATCTTTTCGATAAATAATGAATTTTACAATAAATGTTTTCATTTTTCAAAAATTAATTATAATAATTTATAAAGTTTTAAATTTTTTAATATTCTATCTTACTTTATAGAGGTTAGGTTAGTTATTAAGTAAAATTTACTCATCATAAATGAAAAGCTTAATACAATTCATCGACCCCCAAAATTTTTAAAAGAATGTTGAAAATTTGTTTGTGTGTATAAACGTGTCGATTTTTGTAAATACAAACGTCTATACACATTATCAAAAAATAAGATCGATAACTATAGTAAATTTAAAGACAAAGTACTTAAATTCCATAAAATATTACGGAGAATATTTTCCTAAATTTTGAAGATTACTGGGTAGTTAAAAATTATATAAAAGGCGCTCACATTATATTCTTCTAATTTTACAGATATCTCCTATTAAAAAAAAAACAAACAGATAAACTTTCGTCTGTCATTAAAAAGTGTCAACCTGTTAACACTAGTGACAGCCGCGTTAAAAATACATTTCTGCAATATTTTAAACTTAAATTAAGTAATACTTGTTTCGAATCAGATTAATTAAACTTTAAATTAGTTAATATTCCTTAAAAGTTCAGAAAAGTATATTATTTTTTAAAGATTTTTTAATATTGCGATAACGGAAGGTTAAAATGGCGCTAAAACCAGAGATGTTGTTGATTTCAAACCAAAAACTCCTTCCGGTCAATTGAAATTAGTTTTGAAATACATCAAAAGGTATTATGCTTATTGGAAATATTAAATTTAATCTAATATATTGAAATTAAAACTAAAATAGAAGCTTCAAGAAAGATTTTTCATTTTTTAACTTAATTTAAACAGTGGAGGAGGTACACTTATTTTAAAAGGTCGCCTATCTTACATGATCTTTAATTTATATTTATTTCAGAAACGAAAATATAGGAAGATGTAAATGACAAAAGCATTAGCAACTGTGATTTTAGAGGGCAAAACAAATTTTTCTCACTTTTTGGAATCCGTTAATTTCTTGAGATTTTAGATGTGGATACTCTGTCTCTCCTGAAATTCGGTGCACCACAAATGAACGCTGGTTTAAAAAGTGGAATGCTTGGGAAACTTGATTAACCAATGAAAATCAAGAGACACAAAAATAAAAATACCAGATTTTTTTCTTCTTTTTCTCTATATTTCAGTCTCTGATTAATACTTAATAAAAGTGAAACATGTTAGATTGATAAACATTATCTATTTGTTCTTTATCTTATCATTATGACAGATTCTGGACCATATTTGATTTCAACTTGCAGTAGTGAGTTGAAAATAAGGAATAAAATGTGACAAAATGAAGACCAGTTAAGAAAACCATTTATAGTTTTTTTTTAGCATATTCTGTTATTTAATTTCATCAGAAAGTTTTTCTTTTTTAAGGAATAATGTTGACTTTTAAATTATATGTTGCTTTGTTTTCATTGGTTGGTCCGCTAGAAATCATGTATTCATTTTATGGTGTTATCAATTTTGTGTGGGCGTCACGTGTTTACCGCAAATGATGTTTTTACTGTTCAGGCGAGATAAAAAAAAAAAAAAAAAATTAAAAAAACACTTGGCCTGAATAAATTTTTTTTTCATACATGATGAAGCATAAAATTTAAGTCAAGATTAAGTTATGAAGTTTTAACAGAGCTATATAACTTGAAAAGAATAAAACCATTAGAAATTTTTTAAGATTCTTAATCTAACCCAATTTCTGGTATTAGAATGAGGAACGAAAACTTGTTTATTAATTTGATGTTCTTTAAGGCAATATTTATTTTATGAAGATAACACAAGGCTATATGACTTTAAAAATAGGGAATTAAAATAAACCACTTAAGATGTTCTTATTTGTAAGTTTGTACTGAAATTTTTCAGCTCAGCTGATATAACACACACACACATATATAATATAGGTTTGGGTAAATGAAATTTTAGTAACCTTCATTTCAATTTCAAACATTTTCTTAAATTTTATTGGTTGTTAAATATAAAATAAGCTTCGAGAAACTTCCATAACAAAACAGTTAAAATTTGTGCAAAAGTAGGCTCAGTCGACATAAAAAAAAAACTCTTTCTCAAATTCATTTAATTTAAATGTTTCAAGAAATCCTATTGCATAAAAAATTAAAAAATACATCTTCAGAAAAATTCGCAACAGCTACCAAGCCCCGTTGAACCGATTTCGTTGTTAAGAAAAACTATAAATAGAAATAGGAAACGAATTTTCGTCGCATTTGAGACACACACACACACGAAAGGTACACACGGGAATTATGTGTCAAATAGCCGCCAAACAAACAAACTTCCTTTATGAGATTAGAAAAATTCACACAACAAACTTTTTCACTTAATATCTTTCATAGAAAAATCTTTTATCAAAGTTAAATTCAACCTTTTTAATCAAAGGCAGACAACTTTTAGACACTGAATATTTCCGGAATAGCAAAGAACTTTTTCTCTATACCTTTGCACACATCATTACAAAGAAATTGTAAATTGTGTAAATAAAATTTAATCTGTTGTTTCAAACATGTATTTTTTGTTGTGACTGAATATCGTTACCATTTGGCCATTTCTTATAATTTATGTTTGTGGATATTGCATATTTTATTTGCAGCACAATTTTAAATATTCACGCAGCCTTCCTAAATCCACTACATAAATAGTTAGATATTAGCAACCGTATAGGCACGTGCTGGCGTGCAAACACAGGTAAATAAATAATTACCAAATTTCACCAAGAAGTGTAGACATAGCTTTGTCCAACCACATCTAGCACTAAGAAATACATATTAATAAATATACATGTACCTACGTTTGGTGTACAACGTAAGTTTTGTTAGTTTCCCAACTAGTCGGGCACTAGATATAGCTTCTTGTTTATTTAAAAAAAAAAAAAGATGTTCATGGGAAGGACGCTGATTCATAGTTCAAAATTAAAATAGTACAAAAGCAATACTGGGGTTTAAGTGCAGAAAAAAAAGAAATTAAAGCACATTTAAAATTTGAACGGGGGGTCGCAGCTCGGAAAGTGACGTTTGAATGATTAAAGAGAGTTAATATATGCCCTAAAATGAAGGCGAACAGAAAATTAAATTTAGACGAAAAGTAAATTATTCAGTACAATATTTTAAGAGAAACATCTTTCTAGAGAAACTAGACATAAGTGCATTCCACTTATAAAGTAGATTAAAATTGTTAATATTTCATAGGATGAATTTCTTTTCAAGTTGTCTCACCTCCGACTAATGCTTTCTTGCTGATGAAGTGGAAAGATTACATCGAATCAATTCTTAAATCCACATCTAGGAAATTTGGTTCACTGTGTTGTACTAGACATTTTTTTCTCAAGAATCTATCCTAGATATTTATAAGTACTTGCTTTGAATGGATTGCTGCCACATTTGTTTTGGTGCTCCTGCTATATATAGATTCTTGATAAAACCCCAAGAATGTGCAATGTTATCAGTCCTAACCTGGCATTTCTCCTTCAGTCACTTTTCCATCACCATAACATAGATTCCCTGTGCCTTTTCTATAAATATTTTCCTCAATGGACATATGGGAAATAGAACTACGTAGATACTTTGAGGTATGATGGTGGGTGTATTAAGAATGGTAATTAAGAATGTGTTGTTTTGGTGTAAGGAATACTGTGGTATGTTTCGGTTAGTAATCCTGTCTACCTCAGTTTAAAAGATTGAAGACTAGACTTGCCTCCCTCCTCCTTTGGCCTTGTGTCACATTTTTGTATAATAATGTAGTTTAAATAAGTCTGTATTGCTACAACGTCACTTGTACAAACAAAGATACCGCTGGTTCAATTCGCCGTTCTTTCTTTCTGAACATGTCACAACGTATATCCGTCTTTTCTTCTGCCGTTTTCACTGCTGCAGCCCTCTTATCAGGCCAACACTGCGGTCAACCAACCAATCAGCGTTCTTCACTTTTATTCTCAGTTACCCAGGCAAATAGCCTCCTCCAATTCAACCAATCAGCACACGACTTGCTATTGGTGGAAGCATGCCAAACTGTACAAAAACCCTCATTACTGCACATACTGCTAGACAGGGGAGTAAAGCCATTTTCACGGGGCAAACTTGCTGATGTCACATGCCGCCCATTAAGGTAAGACCCTTATTTTCCTATGCACCAGATGCATGTCACTCTGGCTCGCTTGCTGCTACGGGGCTGTTCACCACAAATAACAAAATAAATATTATTTTCCTCTATGGTACCTATACTTTATGAATTTAAGCGCAGTACTAGATTGCTACAAGGTATCATCTTTTTACAGTTGAAATGGCTGAATATAACTAAGTTCTATGATAATAATTTCTTCTCTTACATTTCTCACTCCTTGCTTCTTGCTTTCCAGTCAACTTTGATCTTGAAAACTTTAAATGGATTGTCAATTATAATCTTCTCTTTTCTTAATTTCTCTTCTTTTATTGTCCTCTCTCCTTAATGTTTTCTTTTTCTCATATTCTCTTACACTCAGTAACCCCCCCCCCCTGCATCTTAGTAGCCTTGTTTCCTTGCTTGGAATAAAATGATAAAACAAAAGTAATGGATGTTTTCAATTTGGGGTCAATTCAGATAAAGTTGAAAGGATTTCATTTCTTTTTATGTAATTGTCTTTTGCAGATAAATTAGATTTATAGTAGTGTTAGATTTTTGTACTGTCAATATTGTGACACAATCAATTTCATCATTCCTTGCATCAATTAAATTAGTTCAATTCTTTATCTTCAACATAATTGGTCTAAAAAGTATTGGCAAACATTAGATTTAGGAATCTTTTAGAGCTATTTCCAATAGGGCTGATGGGACAGCGATAATTCATAATTGTCGCCTTTTAAATGAAAAAGGAAAAATAAAAATCAACTTGATGAATTTTTTATTAAGGGTGTTTAATAACTTCTTTGAGCATTTTGCAAAGGCAAGGAATACTTCAGAATTTTGGTAAGAAAAATATTTTCATAAGAAGATACCACCACCAGACCATTCCATTCTCTGGAAAAAAAAAGTAAAATAAATTGAAGAACATTTCACTTTTTAGAGTGAAAAAGACCCCTCCCCCACCTGTCTCTTAAAATCCAGATAAATTAATAGGCATGAATTGCAAGGCATTTTAATAACATGAAATATTTAAAAAGAACATAATACTTGATCCTTTGTTTTATATTTAGAGGATGGGAAATAAATCTGGAACCAGAGGCATGAAGTCTGTCAATTACAGACCAAAGACTGAATGCTATCTGAAGTTTTGCAGCAGAAAAACCAAGAAAATACATCTGTTACCATATATGACGGCATATAAGGTGCACATTTTTTTTTACTAAAAATATCTTTTAAAATTCGCCTGCATCTTAGATGTCATATGTAAGTTTAAAATACGCGATAACCAGCCAAAATTAGCTAGCTGGCAAATCTTATTAGCTCAGACATTAACTTTCATATACCTATTGTCATTATATAAATGATTATTATGTAGATTAAAAGTGTTATCATTGATAAGATTCAGTATATTAACTTCATCATGTTTAATATTAGTACTTTGTTTCACTAAAATTATATGCAATAAATTCAAATTATATACTTGTAAAATATATTTGTTTCATTAATATTTTTCTTGCGAGAACTTCCGGTTGCATTGGCATAAATACAATCAGAATTTCATAAAATAATTATTCCACTAGAACGTTTACAAGACACAGGTTGTACAGATCATATAAAGGAAAATTTTTGACTGAATTTCACTCCTTCAGCTATGACAACAGCAAGAAAGAGGTAAAGCTACACTGTTGTGTACAAGCTTCATGTAATAGACTATGCTAAAGGGCATGGAAATAGAGCAGCTGCAAAATATTTTGGCCCTTCGCCTACAGAAAATAATGATACATTATTTGCAGGAAAATAACCTACGGGCACCGAAGAGAGTAAACAGTAACATTCACCACCCAGCCCCACGCTGGCCTGAAATTGAAGAGGAAATTAAAATGGGGGTTGTATATGACAAGAGTACAAGCAGAATCATTACTATGAAAATGATAAGGAACGAAGTTAGATTAGCAAATGAAAAGTAGCATTCAAAACTGTATAGGAACAGAAGGATGTTGTTATTGTTTTATGAAACAGGAAGATTTGCCAATGCATACAAAAACATCAATTGCACAGAGAATGCCAGCTATGATGACAAAATAGTAAAGTTTCATAAATTTGTTATGAAAACAATGCTTGAAAAAGAACTGCTTTTGAACTAAGCCAGATAGGGATGAAGTCCCACTAATGTTTGAGGTTCTATCAAACAAAATTGTGAGTATTAAAGGATCCAAGACTATTACAATAAAACCACAAACCATGACAAGACCCATTATACAGTCATTCTTGCATGTTGCGCTAATGGCACAAAACTGCCTCCTTTTTCTGATTTTTAAGAGAAAAACTACACCGAAAAATAAAATACCAAAAGGTATGGATGTTCATCCAAAAGGCTGGATGGACAAAGCTGGTCTACAGTTATGGTTACAAGTTGTATGGGAAAGACGTCCTGGTGGACTATTATGAAAGCCCTCTCTCCTGGTTTGAGATCAGTTTTGAGTGCATAGGACTGAATCCATTAAAAAGAAAGTGGCAGAATTGAAGACAGAGATAGCGGTTATTCCTGGTGGACTAACAAGTCAGTTGCAACGTCTGGATGTGAATAGACTGTTCAAACAAAACATGAAGGAGCAATGGAACACATGGATGGCAATGCCTGATCAAAGCCTTACACTTCCGGGAAGAATAAAAAGACCCAGCATTGCACAAATCTGCAAATGGGTGAAGCAAGCTTGGGATAATATTAGACCAGAAATTGTTGTGAAATCTTTTAAAAAGTGTAGCATTAGCAATGCTCTCAATGGAATGGAAGATGATGCATTATTTAACGATGACGATAGTAGTATTGAAAATAAGTATCAGTTTTGATAACAAAGACGACAAATTTCATGGATTTAAAGATTAATTAAATTTTAATGGTAACTTTACTGTTTTGCTCAATTGTAATAACGGCTTGATTTTTATTTTGTTTTCTTACCTTTGGATGTAATAAAGTTTTTATAGGCTTGTGTTCTTTTTTTCCTATTATTTTTCATTTAATTGTAATCCTGGCTTGTTTAGCCAAAATAATACCTCATAAATATAGCCTAGCCTGTACCATTTACTAATAGTTTTTCTAATTACTAATTTTTAGTTTATTTTCCCCTGAAATTGGTGTGCATCTTATAATATGCTGTCAAATACGATACTTCACAATCTAACAACAAAAGAAAGGTTTTATTCTTTTATTAATTTAGATGAAAGATTTGTTCACTGTTTAAAGAATGACAAATGTTAACATTTTGTTTTGTATGAAACATTGACAAATGTTTTCTTCCATAAAATGCCAACGTGTCATTGTGTGAGATCTGCTTTGACTTTCTATTAATTTTATTCTTTATTTCAAAGACCAAAACTAAGCTCTCATTTTAGATTTTATGAACTTCTTTGAAATTTTATATATTAATAATTTATAGAAAAAGATTTTTCATTTGTTAATGAAAGCCAATAGCGTAACATTCTAGAAAAAGTCCAATGTAACAAAAAACAAAATGCATTATATAGAAATATTGAAAATATATATATATATATATATATATATATATATATATGTGCATAAATATTAAATATAATATTGCTGTAACAAGTGGACAGTTTTCTTGCACAAGTCTATTAGTCATTCTGGTAATCTTCACAAGTCATACACAGGATTCTTGTTTCAATCTGTTGTGTATTTATCAAAAAATGGTGAAATTGTTTCTTTTTATAAATGATTACCTTTTGGTTTGCTGTCAATAACACATAAGCATGAAGTCTTCCTATGTGAGTTCAACACTGTTACTACTACCATGACTGAGGGCACCTCGAGGTGGTGTAATGGTTAGCAAGCTTGTCTCGCTAGAACTATTACGACTTAGTGAGTTCGATCCTCACTGGGTGCCCCATACTCTCGGCCTTGTGCCACATCTGAGCTACGCTTGGAAAATCACTACTACCATGACTGATTGACATATAGTAAAAATCAAATATCCAATAAAAAAGCATTCATTGGTTAACAATAACAAGTATTGTGATTACCTCAAGTCGAACATTTGTGCATTTTTTTTGGGGGGGGGGGTAATTACAAGTTTACATTTTGCATTAATATGAAGGCAATTTCAATGTCTAAACAGTTCTAGCATTAAAAAAAACAAACTTTGTAACAATCAAAATCTCCCAACAAATAAGAATTAATATTCCTTATGGTCAAAAGATAAAAAAATCAATAATCTTTATGAAAATGCGAAACAGTTCTTAAGAAAATTTAACATTTCAGATAAAACCCATTTGTAGATTTTTTTGAATATAGATAGAAACTTTTAGCCTTCATAAAATGTTGGGTAATAAACATTAAATTATACAAAAATTATTTTTTCAACTTCAAAAAGGTCTAATGCAAAAAAAAAAATTATTCACAAAGAAAAATTTGATCTGCTCTCATCCCAAATATTTTTAAAATTTCCAACTCAAATCTCAACTTACTTTTTGGGGCTCCACAAAAGCCAACCAGTCCGATGGTTGTGTAGGCAATAAGCCCATAACCTGACACTTGTACACAGCTAATGCTAAGCAGATGACATTGCCTATCAGGTAGACAATTTTCTGCAAAGGACCTTGGTAACCTTCAATCAATTTAAAGGCTGAAACAAAGGAAAATTACATGTAATTAAGATGAATACAAAGAATAGATCATTTCTATCAGTAGGACCCATCTCATCTTTTTTTTCCCTCCCACCCCAAGCAAAGCAATAATACCACCAAGACGCAAGGGATTACTGGGAGTGAAGAGAAATGACAATAAAACAACAGGATTCAGGAAGAGAGAAGATGGTGATTGACAGTGAATTTAAATTCTTGAAAAACATAGGTGGCAAAAAACTGAAAGAGAATTCCACAGGTGAGAAAGGAAACCATTAGAATAGAATTTATGGTTCCATCTTTTGTTATTTCAAGAGTAAAACAATGAAACCTAGTTGTCAATGTAGTAGTAGTAGCAGTAGTAGTATGACACTTATATTCATGCAGTCAAGGCACTAAGGAGGAGAGCTCTTCAGAACAATTGCCAGGGAAATATTTGTAGAAAGACAGAGGGAAGCCATCTTACATCGGTGGGAAAGTGACTAAAGTCGAGATGCCAGGTCAGCACCAATAACATTACCAACCTTCTTTGGATTTTCTCAAGAATCTTGTGAGATATAGCAGGAGTATTAGGCCAGATATGGCAACAATGTATAGGCAAATAGATTTATATATAAGCAGGGTGGAGTCCTGGGGGGGGGGATCCCCTCATGGCCATTCAACACAATTACATAATTTGTTAAGAATGACTGGATCAGGACAAATATTCAGCCAGAGACACCATAGCACTTGAGCTTGTGAAAAAGGCTAGCATGCCAAACCCTGTAAAACACCTTTGAGATATCTAAAGTTGCAGCCTAACTCTTGTTATTCTTATCTGAAGCCTGATAAACAAACTCAACATTATTGTACGATCAATGACCATTTAGCACAATGGGGTAAACTGGTCTCCATAGCTAAACATGCAGACATTTCAATAATGACATGGCACTGCTGAGAGAAGAGCTTCCTAAACTGAAGTCAGTGGCCAGGTTGAAGGACTCTACACTGATAGAATCAACAAACCACATATATTCATGACTAAGTGAGCCTTCATGTTGGAAGAAATGGGCTCTGCTCAGTGTACCGTTTTTCTTTTTAATCAGATACACGGCCCAAGCAAAGGCAGTAAAACCATTAAAACACAAAGAGTTATTAGTTATGAAGGAATTAGAAAATAGAAACATTACTAAGGAGCAAGAGCAATAGAAGAGTAATCAGGAAGACAGTAGATAATGATTGATACAGCATTTAAATTTTTGAAGATTAAAGCTGGTTAGAGAGCGCATGGAGCCTGAAGAGTCCCACAAGCAAGAAGTGTGATAGAAGAAACTGTTAGCATAGAATTTACGTTGACATCCAGCCAACTGTAAATTGATGAGACCTTGTTGTCAATCTAGTACTGCACTTAAATTCATAAAGTCTAGGTACCATAGCAAAGAGCTCATCTGAACAACTACCATGAAAATATTTGTAGAAAAGGCACATGGAAGCAACTTTACAGCGGTGGAAAAGTGACTAAAGCCGAAATGTCAGGACTAATAATAGTGTTAATTGTTCTTGAGACTTTATCAGGAATCTCCAAATACGTAGCAGGAGCACCAGACCATATGTGGTAGCAATATTCTAAGCAATAGTAAGTAGACTTGTAGATGTGTAGGGTAGACTCTGGATAGAAAAATTGCCTAGCACGACACAATGAAGCAACTTAACACGCCAAAGAAATGCTATACATGAATGAATATCTCTCCAGCTTTCAACCCAGATGTTTGGAGGGAAATTGTCAGTGTTCAGCTGTAACCCTATGACCACACCCAGTCATGAGACTGATGAAGATTATTGGAAGTTAAAATAAGAAAATATTTGGAAGCAAAGGTAGAACAGTGAATGAAAAGAGAGAGAAGAAAAAATACAATGGTAGAGCAAAGGAAAAAATAACAAAAGGTCAAGTGTTGTGGTGGTAGGAGTTGGGTCAAGAACAATACTCACTGTTTTGTATACTGATGAGAGCCTGGATGGGTCGAAAGAACATCATGCCAACCATCATGATGGGGAAGATAGAAATGGAATTACCAGCCATCCACATTATAATTATATTCATGGGCACCTGCTTGACAGGACCAAGGGCAACATCCCAGGATCGCTAAAACACAACACGAAAGCCAAAGAAAATCAAATGATAGCAACACAAAACTATCTGCCAAATCACTTGCATTCTTATTTTTAGATGGTATGTCCTCTCAAGATACACAACTGTCTATAAATGTTGCCCCTTTTATCCTTACTCTGCTTTCCACAATTGCTTCAAGTCTCTTCTTCATCTGTGAAGAAATTGCCCAACATTTAAATCTCACATAGCAGTTAAGCAATTTTTTTTTATTTTAAAGGCATTTTCCTTTTCCTTAATACTTTGCTTAGTTTCTGAAAGGGATCTTTTGATTTCTTTCACACTTTCCGTCATGTTACTGAACTACCTAGATAGGCAAATTTCTGCAACTGTGTGAGTTTGATGTTACCAATATGTAGCTCATAACATTGGTTGTCTCTTTTGCTGACAACCAGGCATTCTATAATCATAATTAATAGTTAGTAAGGGAAAGCATGAAAAAAGGACTATCTTGTTTAACACTGTTTTTAGTTTTTTTTACTGTGTCATCTATCAACAGAGTAACCTACATACTGTATGCTGTTAAGATTATGTCTACCGATAATAAATCCTCATAGGTCTTCCTGTTCTAGTTAGAATTGTCTTGCTGAATAATCATTATCAATAAATCCTTTCTTTCTATTTTTGCCTATTCACTTAACTTGTTCCTTATCCACATATAAACTGATCGTTCCCAACAGATGTTATAGATTACTTGCAACAGATTTCTTTTAAATTACCAACAATATAATCAAGAAGAGAGAGAATGCATGTACGAATTAACTGTTTATTATTTAGAAAACAATATCATTGAATCCAGAGAAGAGTTGAGTCAGAAAATATCCAAAAGTGTGCATGTGAGATGTGACCAAATAAATTAAGTTTATTAAATTATTATTAGAATAAATTAAATATTAACTTAAATAGGCTTACATCTCTACCTTTTATTTTAAGAACTGTGGAAAAGTGCTGTAAAAACAATTTTTCAGATTTCAGCTCATAAAAAAAAATCACTTTTTCTTGATCTTGTAAACATGGAGGCACCTAAAATAGAATGATGTTAAGAATTACCATTTTAATGATTGGCTAAGATTTGCAGCCAATGAGATAAGGAGGTTGGAGTCTACAATAACCACATGCAGGAATAGCAAAAGATGCCTTTCAGAAACTAAGCAAAATATGAAGGGATACGAAAATGCCTTTAGAATTAAAGAAGTGCTAAACTACAGGTAATACCAATCTCAGCATGCATCTGCAGGATTTGTTATAAATTTGCGGAGGGGTATATTTTTAACAGTCATTCCAGGGATTTGAACCAACACCTCACTTCAATCAAATGAATGAGTGCACTCATTCCCCCACTCCCATAGAGAGGGGAGGATTTATAGACAAATCCTACAAATGCATTCTGGGATTTCTTCCTCACCAATAAATATGGACCACTTCTCGGTCTCATCTACCGTATTTTCGTTCTTTCTTGTCTTGAAGTCAGAATGTTACAATCACTTAACTGTATCCACTTTGCATGTTAATACCATTCTTACTTTGTGAACCTTTTTTTGCTTTATTACTGTTCCTTTGCATTAGTTTTGAGTTGCATATTATATATACTCGTTGGTGCAGATAAACCGTGGTAGTTGCGGGTCCAAAACTTCTATCCACGGTTTAGATGTTCTGCTCTTTAGATCAAAAGTGAGCTACGATATCAGGATTCCCAGCCTAGACCACCAAAACAATGCTTGTCAAGTCTGTAGAGTTATCCACAAAAATGGGTAACACAGTGGCTAAGCATGCAAAATGCATATTCAATACTAAGAGTTGAATATTGGCAGTTTTGAAAAACATTTATTAAAACTATCCTTTAATTTCACAGAAAAATCTGTATCAATGTGAATAAATTTAAAAGACGAAAGCCTAAAATGATTCCAATTATAAAGCGCCATCTCAATAGATCCATCATTGATGACAGCAAAAGATGGTGGAAATCTCGTACACCCGAGATTGTAACATTTTAACAAGAAAAACATAAAATTAATTTTTTTATACTTTTATTAAGATTTTGAATAAAAACATTACATATGATAAATACTTGGAATTCAGGATCTGCACTTTTACCATGAAGTTTTTGATGTATTTTCTCAGTCTGGGCTTGTATAATGGGTCCTGACATGGGTATCCCATTATTTCTAGCTTCACAGAACATGTTAAAATGTTGCCTTGTCAAGATCAGGATCCCTGGCTGTTCTGGCCTTTTTTCTCTCTTCAAACATCTTTAGTCTAAACTCATCTAAAAAAACTTTGTAGCTTTTCTTCATTTTTGAGCCAACCTTTCAATGTAGATTCTGGTACACCCATCTCTTTCGAGATTTTGCTGTAAGCTATGCCATTTTATATGCTTTCAACAACGTCTAGCTTCTGTTGAACACTCTATGAGGTGTGTTTACATTTCATGATGATGGGTTAATGTCTAGGTATAAAAATGTTGTGATAGTTATGATATCTAAAGAGACACTGTGCAAAACTTTAATTTTTACCTGTATTTATACAAAAATTTAATGTGAGGAGATTTATAGACCTTTTAAAACTTTGTGAAGGTGTTGAAAGGTGTTATTTGGCTGCAATGATGGCCTCCATTAATAATCCTTAAAGCAGGATTTAAAATGACTCTTCTCTGCAGATTATATAAATTATTTGCATATTATAGATATTAAAGCAAATCCTGTTGAGTAAATATATGAAATTTTTAAGTTAGGATAAAGGTTGTAAGCTGCATATTTCACACTCAAAATGTCTGCAAAGTTCTACTCCAAACCACAACACAATTGTGAATGTGAAATGCCAAAGCCTAAACAATAGTAAATGCCTGGGAAAATATGGATATACTGAAGACATTAAAACTCAATTTAATGAATTTATTAAAATAAAAGATTATACAGAAAAAAAAAAAAATCAGACTTTAAAAAGTGTCAGAATCAAGTTTGAATTTGTTTCAAATTGCGATCCACTAATGATTAGGATTCTATTATGAACATAACAAAAAATTTTAGGTCTATCATGCATATATGGCTTAAGCAACATTGTAGTTTATTAGTGCATGGCTTAATGGCACTGACCTATATATATGTATATATATAATATATGGATAAAATAACTGAAAAAAAATTGGGTGTTTTTTTGCGAAAGTATTTATTTATATGTTTTTATGTATATAATATTTCAGGCCACCTCGGTCCTTCCTCAGAAATTAATTCAATTAATTTCTGAGGAAGGACCGAGGTGGTCTGAAATATTATATACATAAAAACAAATACTTTCGCAAAAAAACACCCAATTTTTTTTCAGTTATTTTATCCATATATTATATACATATCAAGAAAGTATACGTGGCTTCTCATTATGCTATATATATATATATATATATATATATATATATATATATATATATATATATATATCTCCCACACTAGCTGGTTTATGCTGTGAAAACTGAAATTTTCTTACATTTTAAATTATGATATCTCGACTCTGAGGTTATATTTATAAAATTAGTATGTAAATAAAATTTAATCTTTCCTCTTTATAATGATATTCTTCTTTTTTTCCCAGATTTCTTTGAAGTATGTCACTATTTTAATGACAAATACAATTTTTTCCAATATCTGTCTATATTTCTGAGATGAGGTATTATGTGCATTATTCGGACTATTATCCTCATCTTTGTCACCATATTCATTACAAATTGTTGAACTGAACCCTTTATTTCACTGGGGTAGACTGTTCTAGCTCCTGCCTCAAACACAAATCTAGTCATGCTGACAAAGTTAACCTGGCAGCTCAAATTGAAAAGGACCTCTAATCGGTTGTGAACTGGGGCGAGAAATGGATGGTTAACTTTAATGCCTCTAAAACAAAACTGCTCTCTATTAACCACCACAAGGAACCATCCCTGCATCCCATTAGAATGTCTGAAGACCAACTTCTCGAGAGCTCCTCTCTGCGGCTGCTCGGTCTCACGCTGTCCGCTGATCTGAGATGGAACAAATACATCGAGTCAGTTGCATCATCCACCGCAAGGAAAGTTGGTTCCCTGTGCCGAGCCAGAAAATTTTTCTCCCTGGAATCGATCCTCCAAGTCTATAAATCGACCATTTGCCCTTGCATGGAGTATTGCTGCCAAATATGGTCTGGGGCCCCTGCTGTTTGCCTCAGGGTTCTTGATAAGATCCAGAGACGGATATGCAATGTGATTGGCCCTGATCTGTCATCTCGTCTGCAGTCGCTCTCTCACAGACGCGATGTTGCCTCGCTCTGTCTTTTTTACAAATACTTTCACGGTAATTGCTCCGAAGAGCTGCTTTCGCTTGTCCCTAGGCCTCGTGAAATTTAAACGTCCTACGAGGCTGGCATCCCGTTCCCACCCCTACACCATTGAAACTGTTAGATGTAGACGTCTCTTCTACTCCAATAGCTTCATGTCTCGCACATCTCGCCTATGGAACTCCCTTCACTATTACTGTTTCCCTGACAAATACAATCTCCAACAGTTTAAGTGTAGCGTTAATCGACATCTCCAGTTGCCTTGATCTATCCACTTCCCTTCTCCACATCCTTTCACCTTTCATTCCTATCTGCTCTCGCTCCAAATCTTCTGTAACCCCCTTGCCTTGATCAACCCAGTCGTTCTCTTTCTCCACATCCTCTCCTTTACCACTCCTATCTGCTCTTCCTCCAACCCTTCTATAACCCCTTGTGTGATAATGGCCTCCAGCCTTGCTTGGGGTGATACGCTTAATTAAAAAAAAAAAAAAAAAAAAAAACATGCCATGTTTAATGGATGTCAGTTATCAGTTATCTCCTGTTAATTTCCCTCTCCAAGTTCTCCACTGCCTTAACCAGGTATTGAACTCACACTCTTGACTGTCACTGGATCTAACCAACGCCATTATCCACTGTGCCATGTGTCCTTTACCAGTGCTCATATTGCAATTTTTGCTGTATCATGATGTTTTTGCCAGAGCTCATATTGCAACTTTGTTGTTATTATCGCTTTTCTCTGGCACTCCTTATTACTGGTTCCCATATCATATTCATTTCTATGCTTGGTTGGCTCAGGAGATTTTACCTTAAGGTAAGGCTTCAAGAACACCAGAAAGCTGTAACACGAGGGGAAGTGGAAGAATCGGGCGTGGCTGACCACATATGGAGAGTGAAGGGAGATCACCGCCCTCTGTGGGATCAGGTTGAGATCATAGACAAGGAACACCATTGGAAAATTCGTAAACTTAAGGAATCAGCACATATGCTAGGCCACAAAAATCTTCCTAGAAGGCCAGAGGGTACAACCGCCGAAACGTAATAAATATGGTGACAAAGATGAGAACAATAGTCCGAATAATGTAAATAATGTACAATTTTTTTTGTTATTTTCAACCAAGGAATTTTTGGTAATGTTTTTTAACTTCTGTACGAATCAAATTTTTAATTCATAGGTTTTAAAAAATAGTTCTATCTTACAGAAAAAAGGTTGTTCTTCAACGTGGTGGGATTAATATAGAATTTAAAGTTATATTTCCTAAAAAAATTCCAAGTTGAAAACTCCAATGAAAAAAAAAAAATACCAAAGAAATTTAATTCTTGAAAAAATAAAAATTTATACCTTTGTGTAGAGCAAAGTTTTGTCTTTCATAATTAATAGATGTAATATTAATCTGCCGACACAACTTGAAGATCCAAATCAAAAATAGGGTGTTTCTGTCATTTTATGATTAAATGTTAGAAGCGATGCATTGAAATTTGTCCTCTGATCGAACATCAGTAAGAAGCTACGTCAGTTCCATAATGAACATTTCACAGTTGCCTTTCATGATTTTAAGCAAACAAATTGAGGAGAGCTCATTGATTGAGAGAAAAGTTTTTAAAAAATAGTCAATATTGATAAATAATTTAAGTATTTCTGTTTTGCTATTTCTTTTGTGATACAAGAATGGAAATTTTTACTTTCAGGTTTTTGCTTGGTTTTCTGCAAACTCTTTACTGATATCAAAGATGGAACTGGTAACATTTATCAAGCAAGTTCAACAAATCTTGACGACAACAACAAAAAGAATTTTAGCTACCAAAAGAGAAGCTGACTTGAAAACCTAATTCATCCCAAAAGCAATTGGAGAATAAAAATGTTCATTTTGACAAGAATTCAAGTCGTGATTCTGATGAAGAACCATCAATTTTAGGTGGGATATTAATGTAATGCCGATTTCAAGTGATGAAAGAATATGGCAAGTACCAGATATATTAGCCATAGTAGAAGCATATAACCAAATTCACGCTGCATAGGATAATTCAAATTGTCAATAAAATCTTCCATCACTTTCAATAAATATCTTCACACACTTGAAATTTGCTTTTTGTTGGTTTTTTTCAATTTCAAAGTGAAATTTAAGCATTTGTTTAAAAATTAGCCAACAAATTATTTTATTTTAAAAATCTTCAAAATTTTGATGTCAATCCTTTTTTGCATGTCGAAAGTTGGATAACTCTATAAAAATCTTCCAATATAAAACATTGTTTTGATATTAGAAAGAAAACTGTTTTTTTTAATTGCTCATCCTAAACTTAGAACAGTTTCATGCTTATACCTTGTACTTTTGATCCATTTTTCTTGCCCAACTGCAAAATTAGTCCTTTAGCCAATTTTATATGGTGCAAAGAAGAGGTTGTAATTGGTGTTCTATTAAAAAAGAAATTACCTAATCTTTAAGGTGACATGAATCATAATAGGAAGTTTCAATCAATTAGCTACTGAAATAAAACTTGTACAAGTCATCAAAGTCACTGTAACATTTCCACATGATTTTTGTGACGGAATGTGAAATCTGATTTAAGATTTATTAATTCATTTTATATTATTTTTCTTTTACTTAACTATGACATTACATTTATAAAGATGTTTCACCTGTTTAAAGTCCTTATCTTTAGTTATACACTGCTAAATATGGCTTTTCATTCAGTATTTCACAAAACAATTTCTGACAAACTTTGAATATAGCCATAACTGTTATTAATTGAGATACAAAGATAAATTTGGTACTTATTATGTTTTGCAACAATCTATATGCCTACATAAAGTTTTCTGGAATACTGGGATACCTATATATATATATATATATATATACACACACACACACACACACAAAGAAATATAGTCTTAAGGTGTCCTATATTTATGGGATAAAGTGCTCAATATCAGAGATTGAGCGTGTGTAAATATGCCAGTACTTATTTGAAGAAAATAAAAAAAAGAATTAAAAAATTTAAAGAAAGTAAAAAAAGAATAAAAATAAAGTAAAAAATAAAGTGAAACAAGTAAAAAATGAAACAAGGATACTAAATCAATAAGTACAACTTTTGTACATGTAAAATTGGTTGAAATATTAGTTTCACAAGTTTTTAGTTTGCTTTAAAAGAAAAAAAAAAACATTTACTTTCACAATCAAATCTGGGTCAATATCTTTCACTCTATCTGAAACGCTTGCTGTTTCACTGTAACCAACAGGTGGCCGGAGATCTGTTACAAGACTGACTTGACGATCCAACTTGGACCTAAAAGAAAACAGAAATACAAAACTTATTAAAAAAGGAAAGACAGATTAATTATGAATCCAGTTATGTTACACAGGTAAGTGAATGTGTTCTCACTTAAAGAAAAAAAATTAATCATATAAAAAAAAAAAAAATTTGTTTGATGTAAACAACAACAATAGTAAAATTATTAACTGAGCTAAAATGTTTTATACATAAAACCATTTATGAAAACATTCTCTATTCTAAAACCTTTTGGTTTTTTTAACTATCAAAACATCAATACAAATTTTCTCTTTTTTAAAACTGCTCAGAGTATTGTAAATTATAGAAAGGTTTTATCTTTTAACTGAAAAAAAAAAAAAATTGTGAACACAGAAAGTGTCCTCATTTTTTTTTTTTTTAGTTTAAATATATCTGACACATTTTGTAGAGGGTAGGTATGTTTTAAAGGAAGAGAGAAAAAAGAATGATATACAAATGAACAGGAATGTTTAGGACATTGGGTCTTTCACTGAAAGAAAAGATTTTAGACTTTCAGTTTTTTTTCTTTTTTTTAGAAAACCTTCTCTGCCTTCTGAAAAACGAAATGAAATAGCCAACAATTTTCTTATTCCATTAACCCACCAATCTCTCTCTCTCTTTTATAAAGTAGACATTTGAAAAATCAATATTTAAAGCTTGAAATTTTTTTTTTTTAATCTGATAATCTTCTGTCTGAATTTCTAAGATGAGATGTTAACATTTACATTATTTACACAGACTTTAATCCTCATCTTCCAATTCTTATTCCAATGTTTCAGCTGTTGTGTCCTCTGGCACACATCAGGGGTTTGTTGATCTAGGTAACCTTCAGTTCAAAATTCCCTGAAAGTTACCTAGATTGACAAGCACCTGATGGAGGCCGGGGGACACAATGGCTGAAATATTGCAATAGCAAAAACAAAGAAGAGGATAATCATTTGTGTGCACATATTATGTAAATTCAGATAATTTTATTCAGTATTTTCTATAGTCAAAATATTTAAAATGAATGTTAAATTTTTTCTGTTTATAAAATAGAATTGGCTTATGGCCATATAAGTTGACGTATGATCAGCAAAATCAAGCAAAATTGAGCCCCCTCTGGTCATTACTTAGACGTGGGCGAGCGCTTGAGAATACCAAGTACTGTAAACTTGGATGTGCAGGTGGTGTAACAGATAATGGCTCAGAATTGTTAATCAGAGAACAGAGTTCCAATTCTCACTGGATTTGTTATATTCACTTATGTGCAAAAAATATCCTTTGGAAAAGTATGAATTCATGTCTTCTCCCCCCAGCTATGGGTTAATAAGTAAAACTCATATCACTAAATCATTATCATCTCAAAAAACATTTCTTACAATATAAAAATATTTTCTGGTTTTAAATAACTTGCAATGGGTTGATAAGCCATAGAAACCAAATTAATCAATGAAAGGAAAAAAAATATATAATTATTTGTATATGGGTTGTAAAACTAGGATTTTAGACTTGTTTTTTAGCAATTATATCCAGCAACTAGTAACAAATTAAAATGAAGCAAATAATGTGTATTTGCCTTGAATAATGGGAATCTATGCGATGTAGCATGCCGTCTGTAAGGCACTGGAGCAAGGCACTTCTAAAGACGGTACATAACTGTGTAGTATTAATTGGAGGTGACAGTAGCGAATTTAATGAGGTTTACATGATGTCAAAGGATGCTCAAAGTTCGGAACCTGATCAAAAATGGATTCCAAAGAGAAAAAAAAATCTGATGTCAAATTTTGGGAAGCGAGTTGGGTAAAGAACTTTTCAGCACCTCTTGGAGAAGACAAAATTTATATTTATATAATCTCTAGCCAGTCTGCAAAAAGACTTTTTTTTCCTTTTTAAACCATCAATACTAGACCCAACAACCAAAAAGGTTGTTGCAGGTTGTTGCATAGATGTAAGAGGAAAAAAAGTGCAGATTACAAGGAAAGTAAAAGAGATGATGACATGTGCGCATCCTGCATCCCTGACACATAAAAAAACATCTTAAAGGATACAGTAATTTTCCCATTTGTGTGTCCCAGGGACACAACTAAAGTTTCCCATGAAAAGCAATACGTTGCACAAAACCAACGTAACTAATATATTCTTTCTGTAATTGAACACAAAACATTTGTCAGATAACCTAGATACTCATGGTATTTTTTTTTAAACATTTTATATTTTTTTAATTTAAAAAAAAAAAAAAAAAAAAAAAAGAGGAAAAAACAACTTTTGTTGTCAAAATTCTTAAAATATATAGTTTCTTAATTGGACTGTGATTAAGTGTGAATACTGTTTTTGTTTTAAATTTATTGAATGAATTGAAAAAAAAAAATTTTGTTCTGTCAATATAAAAAATAAAATACTTTTTTGAAACTTTATTTGAGGAATATTAGCTGATTTAGAGCATAATTAATCTCACTTTTTAAAAAAAATTATTATTTAAGTTTAAAATATCACAGAAATGTATTTTTTAACACAGCAGTAGCTGTTTATTTAAGGTGTTGACATGTTTGACAGCTTGATGACAGGTTAATATTTATCTATTGTTCTATGGAGGTTTTAGCTGTAAAAATAATTGAATATAACATGAACACCTTTTATATATAATTTTTAAGTACTCAGTAATCTTTAAAATTTAAGAAAATATTCTCTGTAATCTAATGTTTTATTGAATTTTAGATACTTTCTGGCTTTAAATTTACTACAGTTATTGCTCTTATTTTCTGATAATGTCGTGTGTGAGCTACCATATCTACAAAAATCAACACATACAAAAAATACAAAATTCTTTTAAAAATATTGGTGTTTGATGATTTGTACTAAGTTTTTGCATTTATGATTAGTAAATACAGCTTTTACTTAATAATAATAATATCATCTACAAGGGTAAAATTAATCCAGATTTTAAACTTAATAAACTATTCTAATTAAATTTAAAAAAAAAAAATGAAAACAATTCTTATAAAAATTCATTATTCATCAAAACATTTTTTCTTAAGACAATAGTGTCCTTCATATTTCTTATAAAAGCAATTAAAATCTTTTCTAATTAAACAATTAGATAGTTTTATTTTATGACTCCAGGCAGATTTTTGGTAAATGATGTCCCTGTTTGACAAAAAAAAAAAATTAAAAATGCCTCTTTACTGAAAAAACAAAAAAACAAAAAAAAAACAACTAAATTTCACATACTAATCTTTGGCCTACTTAAGATTTTTAAACAAAATTTTGAACATGCTAAAATGGATTAAAAAATTTAATAAAGTATTAAAAAAATACTTTGGTCTTTCCTCTTAATAATAAATATTTTGATGATGAAAGTTTGTTTTTATAAAGTTTGGAGCCTTTTTCAAGATGGTGTTGTTTTTGAGTTAATTTTTGATGGTACCTAATATAAAGTTTCTTAATTAAACTGTGATTAAATGTAAATACAGTTTTTGTTTTAAATTTATTAATTCACTTGAGGGGAAAAAAAAAAAAAAAAAAAAAACTTTTGTCCTATCAATTTTAAAACTTTCTTGTCATAATTCTGAAAAAACAGTTTTTATTGAACTGTGATTAAGTGTAAATACTGTTTTTTTATTTTTAATTTATTAATTTAAAAAGAAAGAAAAAAGCAAAGTTGTTCTGTCAATTTAACTGATTCAGCATGATTAAAATTGTTTTTTGTTTTTTTGGAGGGGACAATGATAAAACAAAAAAAAAAAATTAGTCTATAGCCCTGCAGTTTAACACAATTTATCAAGAAAATTTTGTTGGGACCCATTGAATTTCCCAGGGATCCCCAGCCAAATCACCACCTGTGAGTCTTGGGGACTCACTACATTAAAAACCTACCAGAACAACTGTAACAGTTGACACTAGACTTGAAGAGGTTAAAATTGTAGTGTTTGGGGAAACATCCTCTTGGGAGTTTATTGTTCCATAAAGCAGTGGCTCTCTTAGGAAGAAGCTATTTGAATTAAACTTTCTTCTTATCAATGGAATACAACAGGAATGAGAAGGATTCAACCCGGTGGATGTAATTTTGGAGTAAAAATTCTAACTGCTTCAGACTCTTCAGAAATATGAATATATTTCCTTTCATATTTTTTTTTATGGTATTTTACATTTGTAAAAATATTTTTTTAGCTTCCTCCTCCCAACCATTATTATTATTATAACTCTGTTTTGGAAATTAATAGGTATAATAAGAAGGGGGTTTGTTCAAGATTTGCATAAAATCTGTAGAGATAATAAGGTTGATTTCTTGTTGTCCAAGGTTCTAAGATGAAGGATTTTCAACTACTTATATCTTCATCTTTTTTTTCATACAAATGCTCTGGCAGATTAGTTCTTCAGGCTTCAAATTGTAGAGTAGGTATGTCCAATATTTCGCTAAAAAGTGGTATACCTTGACGACAAAAGGTCCCCAAATTGATAAAACAATTTTTAACGTTTAAATATTTATGTTCTTATTAAAGAGGAAAGACCAAAGTATTTTCTGAATATTTTTTCAGATTTTTTAATCCTTCCTATAAATGTTAAAAATTTTATTAAAAATCTTGTTTTTTTTTCGAGTCAAAAAATTTCGTAAAATCAAACTTATCGACATTTCTGTCGGAAAGATCATAGTTTGTTAGTTAAAAAATCAATTACACCTTTTTCTTGTTATCTTAGGAAATTTAGAATGATTAAAGTATACTTAATGTAATTTGAAAGAAACATTACTTACATTTTTAGCAGAAAATTTTTTAAGAGAGATATTTCCAACCGTAGTCGTTCCTTTTTTAAGGAATTGACAGGCGTTAATTGATGTACGTCAATATATTCACAACTTACGGCACGGAAATTTATTGGATGGTAGCGCCAAAGTGATATAATTCGTTCTAATTTTAAGTGAATCTGGTTAGATTTTTTTTTTTAAAAATTCACTTTTAAATTTTTTTTTTTTTTTTTTTTACCTTACGTTTGAGGAAGAATTCTGCACTGAAAATAACATTTAAATTATGAAAGAAAATCAAATTTTACAAGTAAAAATAAAACAGTAAAAAAAATACATTTTTTTTAAATTGAGGTTTATTATTTCAGTCATGAAATATTTTTCTGAGAATATAAAAATTACATGAAACACCATTAATTGAAACGGGTTAACTTAATGAAATGAGATTTTATTTCTTTTTTATTAAGGCAGATTTTTTTCTATTTATTATATGGCAGTAATATGAGTTTTATTTTATTTATTAATAAAATTAACATGCTATGTTGGTTTTGTTTTGACTCAACAAGTATTTTTTAGTTTGAGTAGTAGCAAGCTAACTCCAGAAAATTTAAACTCCAAAAATCGTTTTAATTGATAATTTGTCGTGTGGATAATAATTCCAAAGTAATGTACAAAGTAATTTATGCATTCGATTTCAAACTTGAAAATTTGGGTGGACTTCCAAGGGCGTTTTTTTTTTTTTTGTAATTGTAAATAGTCGATATTTTCTTTTATCCCACTATTCGATTATATTTGAATAGAAAAAGAAAAAAATTGAAAATAATACGACGATATTCAGAAAACTTGACAAGCGTTGTTTTCTTGTTACTGAACGAATCAAAGCCATTTCTAAAGTAAAAAAAAAAACTTGCTTCTATCAAAGGAAACTACTCATGTGACATTATTTCAACAATGTGCATCCGTACTTTCGTTGTAGACGATTTTAAATACAATTTTGGAAGATTAAAAATTATTTTTAAAATAATTATGGTTGTCAGATTTTAATAAGCTTTCAAATTTATGATCTTTAAAAAGTAGAGAACATAATATATCATTTCCATAAGGTTGCAGAAAGAACTTAATGTATAAATATATAACAACCTTTTGTCATATTGTGTATTTAAAATTGAAAAAAAAAAGAAAATTAATGTAAAAATTCATTGTTCATCAAAAAAATTTTTTTCTTTCAGATAATAATTACCTTCGTATATATTATTCAGAAAAGCCATTAAAAACTTTCTTAATTAAATATTGTCTTAGTTTTATTGGGTTTTGTATTTTTACAATTGAGGTAAAAGTTTGGACAATTTCGGACATTTTTTTAACAAAAAAAAAAAAAAAAAAAAAAAAAAAAAAAAAATCGATGATTTAGATTTTTCAGAGTTTTGTGCATTTAATTAAAAAAAAAAAATTCAGGTTGCAAATAAATTTTTTTTTGTGTTTTCATAAAATTAAGTTCGAGGGGGGTAACAGATATAAAAAAAAAATATTTATACCATGACTTTCAAAGAGACAAACATTTCTAAAATAAGTTCATTTCTGAATAAGTTCTGAAGTTTATTAAAATCCAACAAGTAGTTAATTTTTACAAGAATTTCGAAATTAATGTGTCTTTCAACTGACAAAAAAACAACTAAAAAAAAAACGCTAAAAAGGTCAAAATTGGACATACCTATAGAGATTCAGTACAATGAAAAATATTTGAACTTAAACTTGCAACCCATATAATAATTTGGTGTGTCAGATCTTTAACTACCAAACAATATATTCATTAAAGACAAAAAAAACACTTGTCCTATACCCAACAAAAAAGCAAAGAAAATAAATTTTTAAAAAAAAAGGAGAAAAAAATGTTAATTTAGAATGTGAAATAAATTCAGGTATTACTACAACTACTACTACAATCAACACAGCAATAAGTTGGAGTAAAGGCAATGCAATAAGATATTGGAGATGAAAAAACTGTTTTTTCTGGTGAAACTTGTACAAACATTTCAACATAAAAGTTGAAAGTTCTGGAACATTGCATGCAGGTTTGAAGTTAGTTTGAAGCTCCGTTTCCAATTCTCACAATACAATTTGAACGTTGAAGAATATATTGGTCATAAACATTGAAATAAATGACAAAGTAAAAATGGAATTAATCATTATAATATAAAAAGCTAATGGTATTTATAGAAATAGATATTAAAATCTTTTTGTTCGTATAACAAAGATTAAAAAAATGCTGAAATGGGAAATGATACTACAATGTCAGTTTTATACATTCCTTAGAAAAAGAAGAAATATAACATTGGTTAATAACTGGAAATCACATATCACAGTAGATTTTGTGAACCTCTTTTAACATTTTTTTGGTTGGGTTTTTTATAATAATAAAAACTGATGAAGCTAATTAAGATATTTATAAGTATAAAAATACTTCAAGTAAAAAAATGTTAGAAGTCAATGTGGATTATTGATTTGTTTATCAACCAAATAAGATAATCTTCACCCACAAAGATGAATAATCCCTCACAATAGCATATAAAACCATTAAAGGTATTAACTGTCAATTTAACAAAGAGTTTATAATCATCATGACCCTTCATGACAAAGTACTGAAAATTATGAAGTATGTAAAATTAACATTTTTTAATAATATAATTTGAAAATTCATGAAATCAAAATTATCATTTTTGAAATATTTTTTAGGGGGGTTTTATTCATAAAAAATAATTTATTTGTTTTAATAGTGGAAGTAGAGTCTATATTTAAGTATAATGCAAGTTTTTATGATCAGAAAAATAGAGGGTTGCATTCTATACAGTTAATTACTTTGAAGAGGTTAAAAATCATACATTTTCAGAGACCATTTGCACTATATACACAGATAAATTCTTTCTGGAGGAGTTAAAAATCATGCAAAAAATTCAGGTGTTGCACTATAGATGAAGTCAGCTTATACATGAGTATATACAGTAAACATTCTATTGTTAAAAATGAATCCACTATCATTTGATTGCTACACTATTTTGACACAATGACTACATGACATATATGAAATAAGTAACTTTCCATTAAGTCTATCAGTTCTGATTTGCAACTTGTATAGCTCATTATATCGTATAACCCATTTTAGAAGTCTAAAATTTTTATGAGCAGCACTCATAAATTTCTATGTCTTAGTTAGGAAAAAATAAAATATAATGTAATTTGTAGATTTTATAACAGAAAACATTTTGAAATTTAAATGCTATTTTTTTCCATTTGGAAATTTATAAATACTGAAAGGAAAAAAAATACATTTTAATTTTCAAAGTTTAAGAAATAGAATATATTGTCATGCGACAAATACAATAACTTTTGTTTTATCATCTCACCCCAAGCAAGGCAATAAAGCCACTAAAGAAATTAAATTACACTATTGCAAATAGATAATCTAATGACATTAAATATCAATTGTATGAAGACAATGTATGGTTGTTGGCAAAAGGAAGAGCCCAAAATGCAAACTACAAATTGGAGACACTAAAATCAAACAAGTACAAAAATTTAAATATCCAGTTTTAACAGAAGAGGGAAAATGTGACAGCAAATTCGAAAGGCACATTGAGATAGTGAAATGATGCCTTCGAAAAGCTAGATATTAAGAAACAGAACAATTTAATTAAAAACAAAGAAAAAGAGTACTAAACTGTTACGTTATATCAATCCTCCTCTTTGGCAGTGAATGCTGGATGATCTCCTCACAGATGAAGAAGAGACTTGAAGTAACAGAAATATAGTCCTACAGAAGGATGCTGAGAATACCATGGACTGAATATATGAGTAATGATGAAGTTATAACAAAAGTAGAAACAAAAAGGATACTTATACTTAAAATCAGATAGTGACAACTGAAATTTCTAGGTCACATAATCAGGAAGGAAGGTTTAGAGAATTTGACACTCATAGGACATATTGAAGGCAGGAGAGAAAGCAGTGAATAACTTCAAAAATTAAGGGTTGACAGAACAAGGAATTAGGAGAGATGACAAAAAGACAAAACTTTACGAAGAGTTACAAAGGACAGGAGGTTGTAGAGAGCCATAATCGCCTATGTCCCAAAGTGACATGATATATAAGATTCAAATTACTAGATACCTCCACAAAACTGCTATAAAAAAAAAAAAAGAAAAAAAAAAAAGAGCATACCAGACGTAATGAAAACAGTTTTATCATCAAAATCATCTTTATTATTAAAAGGAAGTATTTTTTGATTATTTAATTAAATTTTTAACTCCTTTTTAGAACATTCAAAATTTTTATTTAAAAACTTGTTTTTCTTCCATCAGTGTTTATACTAACTTTTAGCATAGGAAATTTTTGCCACCTTTATGTCGTGACAGACACATTAATTTGGAAATTCTTGCAAAAATTAAATAATTGTCAGATTTTAGTGAAATTTTCAGGACTTATTCACAAGCAAATGAAATTATTTTCTGAATTTTTTTTTTTTACATATGTTTCTTCTACTTACTTAATTTTATGAAAGCTTGTGAAATTTAACAAGATAATTTTTAGTGACTATATAGTTAAAAAAAGAAGTTTTTGAAGAATTTAAATCACCAATTTTTTTTTTCAAATCGGATCCAGTCTTACTGAAAATCTGTTCTAAATCGAAAAATAAAAAAACAATAAAATGCAAACATTATTTAATTAGAGGAGCTTTTAACTGTTTTTATGAATAATATATATTAAAGACAATATTGTCCGAAGAAAACATTTTTTCGATGAAAAATGAATTTTTACAAGATTTTTAACAGATTCAAAAACTTTATAAATTATTCAATTTTAAATTGTAAAAAGATGAATAATAAAGTTTTTGAATCTTTTAAAGTTCAATTTTAATGAGATAATTCAGGTGCTACTATAGTATGATTCTACCGAGGCATTTGTGACCTACCATAAATGATGATGCACTCTATCAAACAACCTACTTACAGCCTACAGTAATTAATTCCTCAAACAATATAGTGTTATTTTAACCTAAAGTGTGGTGTATTTATCTAATATGGATTCATAAAGGAGGTATTTATGTAATTCCAATACAAAATAAACAAGTTAACGATGATTTTTAATACATAACCAGTTCACTGTCTTTTTGTATAATAAGGTGTTAATGATTTTTAATGAATTTTACACTACAAACTGTTTATTATACTCCTTTAATGGTTTTTAACAGATTTTATACTTCCAGCAGGTGGTAAATATACCATAGGAAAATAATGAATAGTAGATATCATACTATAGTAGAAAATGGATAGCAGATATCATACTATAGTAGCACTGATAATTCTTAGGGAATATTGTTATTAAGTAAAACTATATTTACTAATCATATATTTTAAAACTTATTACAATCTGAAGACACCGACTATTTTTAAAAGAATTTTGATTTGTTTTTATATATGTATATAGATGCAGAATTTCTGAAGTATGGATGCAGAAACCAATAAAGCTATTCTTAAAAGGTCACATGTTTTAAGGGTTGTCCCCCACCCACTTTACAGGGGGTGGGGAACAAAAAAAACCTAATGAAATTGACTATCTGCTACACCATAATTAACTATGAACAGATTTGGCGGTCAATCCACCATCAATAAACAGATTAACACATTAGAAAAACAAGACCCCATGGTTAGAAAATGCTTGTACAATATTTTATGCTATAAGTAATATTTATTTCAAATCAGATTAACTTAAATTTAAATTTGCTAAGTTTTCTCAAATAACATTTCAGAAATACATATTTTATTTTTGCAAGATTTTTAAAATGGAAAATTGTTTTGCTTAAAAATGTCTAAAATTGGCTGACGTCATTGATTTTACTGAAAATAAATGCAAGCCTATTCCAATCAATATAATTTCTGTCTTAAATATATTGAAGTATTTTGTTTATGGGGTAATCCTTTAGCTTTCATTTAAGGGTAAAAATTAAAAGCTTTTCCATTTTTAAAAATTCATTTTAAACCTTAGTATACACAATTCGTGGCGGTACCTAATTAATTACAAAACACAAGTTTATCAATGTATGTTATTTCAACACAGATGATCAATAAATTTTTGACAATTTCCAGGTTCTTCAGTATCTGTCTATATTTCCAGGTTCTTACTGTGTTGTCAGATTTTTGGTACGACTTTTCCCACTGTTGTATCGTAGCTTTCCTATGCCACTCTAATTTCAGTAAAAATATTTTCATGGTAATTTTCCTTTGGTACCTCGACTTTATGAAATTAAGCACAGTACTAGATGTCTTGTCATTTTACAGTTGCAGTTGCTAGATGTAACCGTATGTTCTATGCTAATATTTTCTTCTCTGGCACTTTTCGATTGTGGAACTCTTTTCCGTTTTTTGCTTTCCAGTCATCTTAGAGATGCTTAAACATTTTAAATGCAATGTTAATCATTAGCTTCTGTCTTCTTGACTGCTCTTCTTTTAGCTTTTTTATTGTTCGCTTTCCTTTTATGTTTTTCTTTTTTTCATATTCTTTCACACTCAATAACCCTTGCGTATTAGTGGCTTTATTGCCTTGCCAGAGGTAAAATGATTTTTAAAATACTTTAAAGACCTCGAAAATATCACAGATCGTCGTTTTTTTTTTGTTTTTTTTTTCTTAAAAAAAAAAAAAAAAAAAAAAAAAAAAATGATGCCAGATAAAAAAAAAATTCGTATGTAAAAAAATATTTAAGAAATGATAAAAATCGATTAAGTTAAATTTAGGGCTTTTCATTAATAAATTTATTTATTATCACTTTCGACTTTTACAACAGAATAAATATTCCTTGTTTTTGCAATTAAAAGAAAAAAAATTAAATTGTATTCATTTTTATGTTTTTACGTACTTTTCAGTTTCAAATATCGTCTTTTCTCTTTTTCGAAGAATGAATTTAGTTATTTTAAGCAAGGGTTTAACAGACAGGAAAGAACAGCCATATATATATATATGCTTAAATTGGGAATTTTAAGAGGAATCATTCGTAAAATAATAAAAACAAATTGTCATAATTTAAACGAACCTTCCAGAGAAGTCTATAGCCCATTTATGTCGCCGAGTTCTGGACGCCATTGTTATTGGTTGAAGAATCTAACTCCGATACAAAAGAGTTACACTAAATTACCTCCCTTGAATAAAAGGTTACCTATAAGTAGTAGTTAGCTCGTTTTTCATTCGTCCACTACTCTAAATTTTCTCCTCTGTCCCTCAGTGCTAGAGGCATACTTTGATGTCCGCGGCTCGAACGATATACCTCAAGGACATTTTTGTTTTTTTAAATCTTATCTAATGTAAACTCATGGTAAAAATGAACTTATGCAACATTTTGCTTTAAATGGGGATAAAATTAATTAGTACTTGTGTAGTCACAAGCCATCCTGCTCCCAGAAAGGATGAGCAATTAGATCCAAGTGTGCAGCTTGTCCTAAGCACACACACACTTAATGCAAGAAGCTTGATTAAAAATGGTAGACAAGGAAATTATTTTTTCTTAAGTGCATTCTTTGTAAAACGAGATATTAGAAACCATGTGCTCTGACTTGAAGGATGTTTCGGCATTCAGCTTTTCTGTGTACCAAAAATCCTTTCAGAACGTAGACGATTATTGCTCTCTACACACTATACAGTACAGTACACAGTTACCTGTCTTTTGTTGTTCTAAGTAGCTTTTTTTAAACCCCTTTACCATCCGTCTGTGTCCCTGATTTGCCATCTGTTCGCTCGAATTCGTTAATTAGTTTACTCGCTGCTTTTCCTCGGCTTTATTTTTTACTTTCACTCACTGTGTCCTGTGCTGTGACTGTTAAATTCTTCAGGCTCTCTTTACTTTACTCATTACAGAAATAAAATTTTAAAAACTCTTTTTCTGACTCAGTTTTCTGGTCCCTATTTTAAAGCTTCCCCATTGATCACATATTCTGTTCGTGTAATTCTTAGCATTCGTCGGTAAAACCCTTCACCTTGTGGGGTACAACATACCCGTATTAAAAGGAGAATTTAACGCGGGATACACTGCCCACAAAACACACGCAAATTTCAAGAAAAACAAGATAAAGAATGTTTGTAGAATATAGTATGTTTAACATTCATATGGAATTAACAAATTTGTATATTAATGTATCTGGTTTGTATAAAAGTTAAATGCTTTTTAGTTCGTGAGTAAATGTGATTTGGATAAAATATTGTGTTCACTGTCTTTCAACGAAGATAATAATGTCTGTTCCTTGTTTTTGGTTTATCCGCAGAGTTGGTAAAAAAAAGGAAAAGGGGGCGATCAATTTAAGTTGAAAGAGAGAGTGTAAATGAGAAATAAAAGATAAGAGGAAATTGTACTTATCAGTGGAATTGTTTTTGGGAGTAGTTGTAAAGTTGTTGTTCTGCTTTCCTACCCCACTTTCTTCTCTTAGTGCCGGGTTACAGATTTGACGGTCAGTCCCATGTCCTCTTTGATATCTGCGCCCTTCTGACTGATTGATTTGTTGAGTGTCTCTATTTATGGCTGATTTCCTTTTAACACTGGCTCGTTACTTTTTTTCTCAGTGTAGAAAATCGTTTCCTCTCATTGGTCAGAAAATTAATTTCACACCTTATTGCGAAAAAATGTTTTTAATCGTTTTGATCCGATTTTGCGTGTGTGCAGATCTATTTTGTATTTTCTAGTATTTTGTTGGGATGATATAGGATTTGTATCCTATAACCTTAGTGGCTTTATCGCCTTGCTTGGTGGTGGGTGGTAAAATGATAAATAAAAAAACCATACTTCCGTCGCTTCGAATCTCTTCATCTGTAAGGAGATTGTCTAGCTTTCACTGCGATATAAGAGAATAGATATGACATTGTGGTGGACTTCACCACATTAATTAAACTTTAGATTAAGAAACAGTGCTCACGCAAAAAAGGATAACCAAAAGACATTGTTACACATAAAATATTTTTTTAACATAGATGTACAATATTGTGATGTCCGGGCGAGTATAAATAGAACCCGCTCAGTTGAGGTAAGAACTGTTCAGTAGACAGCAAACCTGGCGACGAAGACGAGACAATTTGACAAGCTTCGAATTAACAGCAAAGGGAAAAAAGTACTCGAATTCAACAACAACACGAGTAAAACTTTGAATTAACAGCAAAGGGAAAAAGTTCTCGAACTCAACAACAACGCGAGTAACAAACTTCGAAAATAAATTATTTCGAAAGAAATGGCTCTCTCTATGCCAACAATAGAGCCCCTAGACTGGGAAGACTCCAACCAGGTGCAAGCATGGAGAGAATGTAGTGAACATATCGAAGACGCATTTACAGCGTTTGATATAACAGAGGATAAACGACAACTATCACTTTCGATTTTACGGGGGAAAGAAACTGAAAGATATCCTCAAAAAAACCTTAGCACCGGAGATACCACCAGGCCAAGTAGAGCCTACATACAAAACAACAAAAATAGCACTGGACGAATATTTCATCCAGAAAACAAATAAAGTCTTTGAAAGACATAAATTCAGTTTGCTTAGTCAAGAAAACGGGGAGTCAACACATGATTATGTTACCCGTCTACGCATACAAGGAGTAAAATGCAACTTTGGCGAATACAACCTGGATAAGGTTATAGTGGACCAATTAATAGAAAAATGTTCGTCAAGCAAACTACGCCGTAATTTGAAAAGAAACTGATTTAACAGTAGCGGAAGCACTTCAAAGAGCATTCATATTTGAATCCACTGAAACACAAGCTAAACAAATAGAAGAGAATGAAAGAAAGCACTCAGATATCCACAAAATTACAACCAATTACAAGCAACAACAACAACGAGATAACAGTGGGTATAGGAAACTATCCAGGGACAACCCATTAAAAACAGTTACAAAATGCTACGGGTGTGATGGCTCCGATCACCCACACGGTCAAAAAAAAATGCCCAGCGTTTGGGAAAAAATGTAACTACTGTGGAGTAATAAATCACTTCGAAAAAAAAAAAAAGGAATAGTGGTAAAGGGAAAACGAAGATGTCAGACGACAACAATTACGTCCAACCAGTATCGACGAATCCGAATAATTCAGACAGCCAGACATTCGTTTTTCAGGTGAAACCTATTAATTCAGCAGATAGAGAAATTGTCCATATTGACGACGTACCTGTCGGAATATTAATAGACTCTGGAGCAGAAATCAACCTTATCGACGGCAAAACGTTCAAAGAAATTATTAAAGTACGGCCAAACTTAACATTAAAAGAAACAAATTGTAAACCAAAAGCCTATGGGAATATACCAATACCACTAAGAGGAGAATTTTTCGAAACGCTGACGAATGGTCCCAGAAGAAAAGCCCACAAAGTATTCGTTACAAAGGCATATCAAGGTGGTAACATATTAAGTAAGCGGGCCAGCATTGAACTAGGGTTTATCACCACCACACAGGTGAAATCGATTACAAAAAAAGTATCCCGAAATCAACAAAAGAAATTCTAGATCGACACCTACCCTCGTTGGAAGGATTAGGAAGAATTTAAAATTTCCAACTTAAAATTAGAATAGACGACAACGTTATACCTGTTGCACAACCGCCAAGACGGACACCATTTCATATCCAACAAGCAGTAGAGGAAAAAATCAATGAAATGCTAGAAAAGGATATCATCGAAAGAGTGGAAGGACCCACTCCATGGGTCTCGCCGTTAGTAACAGTACCGAAACCAAACGGAGAAATTAGAATATGTGCCGATTTACGCGTGGCAAATAAAGCAGTGAAACGCACCCGCTATCAAATACCAACAGTTGAACAGTTACTGAGTGAAATTAGCAATGCAAACGTTTTCTCAAAAATCGACTTAAACTCTTATTACCACCAAATAGAACTGGATCCTGAATCTAGAGACATCACTACCTTTTCATGCAACTCCGGAATCTATCGATATAAGGTACTGGTTATGGGCATTACATCCGCAGCCGAAGAAGGGCAACGATTGCTTCAACAAATCCCTAACTGCTGCAATGGGGCAGACGACATTCTAATCTGGGGCAAAGACACAAGAGAACATAACAGAACCCTAAATATGGTATTAGGCACATTGAAAGAAAACAACCTCACAATTGCAAAGCACAAAAGTATATTCCATAGTGAAGAAATCGAATTCCATGGTTTTATAATGTCCAATACAGGGATCAGACCGACTGACTCGAAAATAAAAGCAATCAGAAATTTCAAAAACCCTGAAAACGTCCAGGATATACGTAGTTTCTTAGGTCTAATCAATTACCTCGCAAAGTTTATTCCACGACTAGCAACACTCAGCGAACCATTAAAAAAGTTAACGCGAGCAAACATGAAATGGCGGTGGAAGGAGGAAGAAGAATCTTGTTTTCTCATGCTGAAGAATACAGTTATTCAGAGCAAATCGCTCATGCACTTTGATCCAAAACTGCAAACATCTGTTATAGTAGATGCCAGTCCCGTGGGACTAGGAGCAATACTTTGCCAAAACAAACAAGGGATACTCATCCCCATCAGCTATGCATCCAGAACTTTAACTGAAGGCGAACGCTGGTACTGTCAATTAGAAAAACAAGCCCTAGCAATTGTATGGGCTTGCGAAAAATTCCACTTTTACCTTTATGGAAAGAACTTTCTTATAATGACCGACCATCAAGCATTAACAACTATCTTCAATCCTAAAGATAACCCCTTCGCGCGAATTTTGCGATGGATTTTACGTCTACAACAATATGATTATACAATAAAACACATTAACGGTAAAGATAACCCAGTGGACATACTCTCTCAACAACCTATGGAGTATCAAAAAATAGTCTCACCCGAAGAAGAGATTGCCGAAGGATTTATCAACACGGTTGTAGCTAACAGCATTCCAAAATCAATCACCTTATCGGAAATAATGGAGGAATCTCAGAGGGATCCAACCGTCACAGCAGTGAAAAAGGCAATACAACAAAATGACTGGACCAATAAGTTAACGGAACCCTTTAAACACGTGAGGAGTGAACTGACAACAAAACGAGGCGTAGTTATACGCGGAGCCAGAATCATCATACCCCAAGACCTACAGAAACGAATCCTGAAATTGGCGCATGAGACACATATGGGGATAATGAAAACAAAAGCCCTGCTTAGAACTAAGGTGTGGTGGCCCAATATAGACAAAGACTATAAAGTTAGTCTGCCATAAGCCGATGTATCCCGTGCACAACATTAGACCCGAAGGGAAACCACCGTCCGGTGCATATGGCTGAAATGAAAGGCCCCTGGGAAATACTCCACGTAGACATCTGTGAGCCTTTCCCTAGCGGGGATTATGCAATCGGAATAATCGATGCGGAATCGAGATGGCCTGAGGCATTTTTCACCAACTCCACTAGGGATGATACAATTATATCGACAATCCAAAGGTGTTTCTATACACATGGCATTCCAGCGATTATCGTTTCAGATAATGGACCCCAGTTCATATCCTCAGAGTTTAAGCGCTTCTTCAAAAGAAAAAATGGGGTATACAGCACCGAAAGGTAACCCCTTATCATCCCCAAGCTAATGGAGAGATAGAGCGGTTCTTCGCAACCATGTTGAAAGCCATTCGGGCGAGGAACACAGAAGGAAAGGACTGGAGAAAACATCTAGGAAAATTCCTAATGTATTACCGAAATAGTCCACATGCCATGACGGGAGAAACTCCAGCTAAGCTACTCATGGGTAGGGAAGTAAACATCAACTTACCTGGATTACAAAAGAGGCCTGAAAACAAACCTTGGAGAACAGCGCGGCAAAAGGACAAAAAAGGAAAAGACAGATTGAAAGATCGCACAGATCAGAAAAATAAAGCTAAACAAACTAACATAGAACCCGGAGATGTCATACTACTTAAACAAAGTAAACACAACAAGCTAAAGCCAGTTTGCCACCCAACACCATGGAGAGTAAAAGAACGCAGAGGCAAATCTGCAATTATAACGCAAGGTGACAAACTTATTTTACGACACACATCACAAATGAAAAGAATCCCCGAAGACAGGACTTGCCAACAACCAAGGGATGACGACTTCCCTTTCAAAGATGACCTGGGGTGGGGGACAGAAAATATAGAACATGAGACAGAAAACGAAGAGGAGGAGAAGGAAGAAGCAGATATTCCTATAGTCCTAAGACGAACAAAACGCCATATAAGAAAACCCCGAAGGTATGCAGGCAGCAGTTCGGAAGAAGAGGTAAACAATCTGAACACAAAGGAGGGGGCAGAGGTGATGTCCGGGCGAATATAAATAGAACCCACTCGGTTGAGGTGGGGAACTCTTCAGTAGACAGCAAAAATATCAAACAACGATGTGAAGGAAAGCATGCATTTAAGTAAGAAAAGGTTGAATTAACCAAGAGTTGCCTCTCTTTAACTGTTATTTTAGTGTTCCAAAGTTCACTGGAAGAATGTTCATGAGAGTCTCTTGTAATGATTGTTCTTGAAAGATATTGCTGTGTAAGAAGAGTTTGTGAGTGTGTACAAGGTATGTCCAGCATATGAGTGGTGTGTGTGAGTGAGAAAATTGGCGCATGGTTTCAACTGTCGTAGATTCGTTTGGCAGTTGAATTTCTCACTAATGAGATGAAAAAGACCTTAGCTTAAAAAAGTGACTGTAGGCTCCAAATCGTTGTGCGGGAAAAATTATTATTCACGTGCAAAGGATCTGATTGGTTGGCATCGACCAATCAGCGAGCGAGCTTTGGGGAGACTTAAGAAAGCTTCTGTGATCCGTTTCTCCCAAAAGTGGACAAAATTGACTACTTAAAAATAGAGCGATTACAAAATTATCGCATTACTGCGATTTGTAAATTGCCTATAATAAAATAGTGGTGATTAATTAACCAATGAATGCTTGACGTTATATGTGATTTGTATTTTTGTATGTATGTATGTTCGTGCGTAATAGATCCGCACAACATTGCAGTTCAACACTCTTCTTTGATTCTAAACGTCATTTTCCTATTATTATTTTGCTTAGTCTCTAGAAAACATCTTTCCTTTAGTTGTTATTCCCAATTTTGACTAGTAAAATTGAAATGAAAAAAAAAAACTAAAATAAGACGTACAATAAATATTTTAAAACTTATTTTGACAAAAATAGTTCTTTAACGTTGTTTTCCTCTTTTGCAGTTTTCGTAGCATAATTATAGGAGTTATTTTAATTTATGCATATATTTAGGAAATGAATTAAATCCGACATATTGTCATTTGTAATTTATTTTGTTTAAAACGTTATTTTTGATGGATAATCATATTCGAGTAGAAGCTTCGTTTTTAAACTGTATTTTTTTTATTCAACTACATCTACCGGCCTGAATTCAAGAAATCTCGCCAAAAAATGTGTGTGGCCGAACGATTAGGCACGTTAGGTCTAATAACGGTTCCCCCATAGGGGTTACAGGTATGAATCCTGCCAGAGAACGATTGTTTTTCTCGAATATTCAGGCTGGAAGATGTAGTTGGATAAAAAAATAATATTTAATTAAAAAAAACAGAATTCTACTCGAATATGAGTATACATAAAAGATAATGTTTAAGCAAAATAATGTATTATTTTATTTAAACGTTATTTTTACATATATATATATATGTAGGGGGACGTGAGGGTGAAGATGTGAAGAGATATCAGAAGGTTAAAATTTCCTGCTGGACATTAAGTCCAAAGAAGACAAACGAGACCGATATATATGGGTAAACAAATATATATTAATAACGAGTTACACAAAGACATGAACAGTTACGTAGAGTTTGTATGGAGAAATTATGTGCGTGTGTTGTAGTGTTCGTACGTACGTGTATTGTTCTTAGCACGTTCCCAGAATTTGGGAAACGCTGTATCTGTGAGAGGTCACATATTGGTGTAGGTGGAAAAAGAACGATTTGACCTCGTCTCCGTGCGAGGTAGCTGACCCTTCTCTCTCTCTCTCTCTCTCTCTCTCTCTCTCTCTCTCTCTCTCTCTCTCTCTCTCTCTCTCTCTTTTTTTCGACTCAGGCCATCTTCACCCCCACGTCCCGCTACATATGGTGACCCCGACGCGATCTGACTGGGCTGGACATTATGGCAAAACATACAAACGAGACATGTCTAACGTCTGGCGACTACCATTGGCATCTTGCCACACTGTAATTTAGATTCTTACCTGTTCTCTCTAATTGAATGCGATCAATTATCAAGAGGGGGGGGGGCTTATCGCAGTTTACTAAAGCAGAAGAGAACAGGGCATTTTTCAACCTTGACCTTTCCATCGTGATCCCTACACGCTTGTAATTTCGTTTAGAGATTAACTAATTACCTTTTTAGTTCGCTGTTATTACGAACCTTTTTAGTTCGCTGTTATTACGAACCTAGTCGTAATACGCCTCTAAGCGTTTTTACACCTTAAGTTCCGCATAGCAAATCTCTACTCATTTTTTTAGAGATTTTTTGACATTTTAGTGATGCCATTTTCTGTCGTAAGGCACTCTGAACATAACGCAGCGACTCCTCGCCGAATTCGAGGTCGGTACTGACCGGTCAGCTCTGACACGGTCGGTGCACAGGCTCCTGTTCTAGAGGCCAGGATGCCGCCCTGGGCTGTGTATTAAGTTACGCTCCCATTTTTTTGTCTGCCAACTGGACGCGAGTTGGAACTCTCTCTCTCTCTCTCTACTTCTGGCTCAACAACATCGCAACGCCAGCAACCATACACAACGACCAGCAGCGATCACCCGCCGACCAGCAGCAATAACCAGACTTGCCGACCAACAGTGCTAACCAAACCGGAGCAACCGCAATCATCCACCCCAACCGTCGACACGACCGGAGCAACCGCACTAACCAACCTTTCCCGTATACTATTGTTAGTGATCACTACGGGAGGTTCCGCATCATCAACCTCCAACAGTCGACACGACCGGAGCAACCGCACATCAACCCTCAACCGGAGCGCCCGCATCTGCAACGTCGAACCAATGCCTCAACCGGAACGTAAGCACCTCAACGTCCATCCGTCAGCATTACCAATATATCCACTACTTTTCTCCTTCAGTTAATAAACCCAGCGTAAATCATACACATCTTCGTTCTGTTGTTCATATTGTTTCACCTGGTTAGATCATAAAGTAAAAATGTGGCGGGCTCCTTTTGACATCGTCATGTACGACACGGGGGCGCTCGGGCCATAGCGCCCCCCTCCAGGGTGTCCGCTACATATATATATATATATATATATATATATATATATATATATATATATATATATATGTAGCGATTGCTATGTTTTTCCACGCCCACATTTTATTCGTCTGCGATTGGCTAATAAATCAATACTACCTTTCTATAGGACAATTTAGCCATTGCAGTCGTTTCTTTGAATCCTTCGGTTTTGAGCTTGCTTGCCTGTTTTGTTAGTACGAATGTAGTGATTGGTTAATTTTTAACCAATCACATATTTTTAATGCAAGATTAACTTTTCCCGCGCTTCCATGGGAGCCTACCTTTTTTCCTTAAAAGAGGCGACTTTTTCACAAGTCGTCAGTAAGATCCAGTAAAATTCGCCTGTCCACACAGAAGTCCACGATCTTGCTCATAACATTTCAAAAGCAGACACAGAATTTCGTAACATAAACCTATATTTCTCTCTGTGACTTAGTCAAGCTCAATCAACCAGGACTCTGTTAATTTCGAACCATTCCATAACACAACACATTTTTGATAAATTGTATTCTTGTGTTATCTATTCTAACAAACAGACCTTGTTCTAATATTGATTCCTGAACATTTCTCTCTCAAGAAGACTTTTTTCGGACATTCAATTACAAATCGAAATACAGTTAAAGGGGAACAACTTATCTCCCTTAATCTCTACATTGAAAACAATTTTATTGCATGTTTTTCCTTGTATGTTATTCCAATATATACTTGTTGATTCACATTTGGAGTTTTGTTGTTTACTTGAATTCTGTACGTTGAAAATATAATAATATATATAGTAGTGGTCTATCTACCCACTGGGCCATTATACACACACACACACACACACACACACATATATATATATGTATATATTGATTGATTGACAAAGATAACAACAACGAGAGAAATAATCAAATAGACAGGTATTTGTTTTAACAGAAAATATTTTTATATGACAACAAGTACACACGATATAATAAAGTTGTTTAAAACTTTAGAGTTCTTGGTTGTGTTATGCTATAGATCTGGTAAGGAATTAAACAGTTTATGTTGATGATGAAATTGAATGAAATAGATTGCTTGACTTATTGTAGAGTTGTCTCGCTTCGACTGATATAGTTACGATTTCCTTTATGTTGTTAAGATATTGAGTGAGTTGATTTCTGAATCTCGTCTTGGTTGAATTCGTCAATAGATGAGTTGATGTTGAAATGAAATTGAATTCCACAAGCCGGGTTGAAGTTAATAAAAATTAACTTTTAGCAGGGAAGTTGGGTTTCATGGATTTGTGTGAAGAGGTCATTATTGTAAGGATTCATTGACTAAGTCATGTTGAAGTTTCATATGAATTTTCTTGATCTAGTGGGGGCTTGAGAACGTCTCCTTTTTTTTTGCGCGCGCGCGCATTGAACGCTAAACAGGTCAACCGTACGGACGTAGGCAGAAACATGACATTATTATTTATGGACCAATCAGAAAGCTTTGTTTCGTACTGAACTCTGGAGCCGATTTTAATGGGTTCAGCACAAACTGAGAATACTTAGCTGTGATCCTCTTTTAACCGGTTTAAAACAGAGAAGGTAGAAATCTAATTCTACACAAGAGGCCGACTAACGTTAAAAAAGGCATGAATCTAACATGTCAACAAACGACAAACTTAAAATTAATACAAAATTTAATTACATCGTATACAAAAGTATGTGTTTGGAGTAAAGGAAGATGAACAAAGAATGAAACAAGTAATGGAGGCAGAATTAAATAAATTAAGGGATATTGACCGAGACTAGAAGATCTAAATACTAGAATAACTGTGACTAAATGGTAAACGAAGAGTCCAGGTAAGTTAATGGCATGAAAAAGCAAAATTCGAAAGTTCAGTTCAAATGCCCGGCGAAAATGTTGAATAGTTGCTGGTTAAATCAAATGATGAACCTTCCGTAGTATTTAACCAAAGTGTACGAAATAGGTTGGTTGAAGCCTGGACGATATGTATGCATCAATCTCCTAAACCAGGTGAGTTCGGTTGACAGGAAACGCCGGAAGCTAATAGTTGAAGCTAGGCTGAAATAGTTGCACTTTTTGGTGCAGGTGTAGATGAAATCCATGATGAAGCGGCGGAAAAATATTAGCCAATGTTGCGTCGATGTCCGGGTAGTTTGCTGGTTAAGTCCAATGGTGAACCTTCCGTAGTATTTAACCGAAGTGTACGAAAGAGGTTATTTGAAATCTGAACGATGTGCATGCAGCAACTTCCTAAACCAAGTGATTTAGGTTGACAGGAAAGCCGGAAATAGGGGCCTGTGCGTAGCCGGAATTTCAGGGCTGTTGTAAGCAGGTTCATTAACGCAGATCAACCATGGCCTCTCTTTTGTGTTGCCAGAAGTATAGAGCTGCGCAAGTGTAGAAAAGCCTGCAGTAAGGGGTTGTTGCAACTATTGTATGAGCAGGTTGAGAACTGCTAGTAGTAGTAGGTGCATTTGATCGTTGCAAATAGCGGAATGAAAGCCGCAAGTTGAAAGCTGATGTGGCCGGAAGTATGCGCAGATCGGAAGTAAAGTAAGAAACGCCGGAAGCTAAAGGGCTGTGGTAGCCAAAAATTATAAAGTAATGCCGGAAGTAAGAGTCAGTGGTCAGTCAGTCAGTTATGTGCCATGCGATATAGGCGATCATGTGTTTTTCGATACATGACTGAAGAGGTAGATTTTTTCCAGCAGTAGGTTGCCATTTCTTTCTGCGGTAGATCAGTTGCCATCCATAGGTGGGGTGAGAAGAAAAGGACTCATACCTTTCCCTAGGGTATTAGCACGTAAGTGACTGTAATCGATTCGACTGGAATTCGAACTCGGCTCTCCGATTCCTCAATCCGAGCCGCTATCCATTACTGGAAATAATAAAGGGCAAGATTGACAGAAGTAAGACTGAATGGGAATACCTAACTAGAGTCAAGATGGCAGAACAAAAATAAATGGGCACGTAACTCGTCTAGGCCCCCTAGTCGCAAAGACTACGGTGCCTGCATTTATTTCACCCCCTCCTCCTTGTCTCTATTTACCAACCTCCCCATAAGGAAAGATGTGGCAGAAGTCCAGTTTTTAACGTGGGGCGTTCCGAGTCAGTGGGTGCTGGCAAAAATTCTCCGTTGACCCCATATACACGTAGTGGGGTTTGTCTACTTCTCCAAACGAGACTCCGCCCTTCGGCATAGCCTCGCCTCTCAGTTCGACAAGAGAGGAAGAGTAAGAAAAAGCCTCTTGCTCGTCCTTGAGCGGTGAAAAACCGCGAGTGTATATAGTAAGGTTAGTAATTAAAATCTAAAGAAAATAAATCCAGAGTTGCTATGAAATATAAAAGGTTTTAGATAATGTTTCCTAAGAGTATGTAGATTTAATTAGAAATAATCAAGCAACTATATAAAAATTAGGCTGATTATAAATCTAAATAGACTTGTTAATTGAATAGACGAAAGTGTGGTGACCCAATGAAGACAAGGGGCGAGGTCATGAAGGGGATTTTCCCCTGAATTCTTCCGAGAGGTTTGGCAGAGAAGAAGAAGTGGATGTTGCAGATGTACTATCAGTTTTGTGCCGGAGGCCTTCTCACCTCCCTTGCGTCTCCCCACAGTTGTGTAATATATATATATATATATATATATATATATATATATATATATATATATATATATATATATATGTGTGTGTGTGTGTGTGTGTGTGTGTGTGTGTGTGTGTGTGTGTGTATACTGTCTATGCACCGTATGTATTAATTCGTACACACACTCAGACTCACTAAAAAAAATCACTGTCAATAACTCGTTTTCGAATTGTCCCCCTTAAAAATCACCTCCTCTGTGGTGATGATAGGAAATGAAAGCATCCCCCACCACACATGGAAAAAGAAATAGTAAAAATATCCCCAGCTTAGAAGCTTTTGACCCGAAGTGTCTCTTTGTTCCTTAATGGATTGAATCCTCTACCACCCAAGTAGGAGATGTAAAGGTCGTGACTATAAAGGATTGTCACTTCTAGTTTCGGCAATATTCACCAAAATCTCGAACGCGTTCGACTAGGTTTGGGATCCAAATTTTCTTCACAATTTGAATTTTATAGTATTTATGAACGTATTTTTGAACTAATTTAGTCTTTCTTATCAAATTGCGAAACGAAATTCCTGTACGGCTACTCTTCTAGGTCTTTTTGTACTAATGCAAGTGTCCCTCAGACCTACTTTGTTCCTAATTTTCATCACCGACCTTCCTGATGGCATCAGTTCTCAACTCGATATCTATGCTTATGGCACAACTATTTACTAATATTTACTGTCTAAATAGTAAGTATGATCGGTTCGATGAGGTCAAATTGGCAGCTGATCTAAAATAACGACCTACAGTCTGTTGTTAACGGGGGCAAGGAATAGCTTGTTAATTTTAACGCCTCCAAAACGAAATTAATCTCTAATAATGATCTGAGAAACCCTTTTCTTCCTTTCATTAGCAAGACTGATGCTAACCTCCAGGAGAGTGACTCGTTGCGTCTCCTCGGACTAACATTTTCTGCTGATATGCAGTGGAAAAGTTATGAGTCAATTGCTAGGTCTACTGTTCACTGAGTCGTGTAAGAGAATTTTTATCTCCAGAATCGATCTTACATATTTATAAGTCAACCATTCACCCATGCTTTGAATATTATTTGGGACATATGGTCTGGTGCTATATATTTAGAGACTCTTGATAAAATCCAAAGAACAATCTGCAATGTTATTGGTCTTGACCTGGCATCTTGGCTCAGTCAATTTCCCACCACCGTACTGTAGCTTCTCTGTGACTTTTCTATAAATACTTTTGTGGTAATTGTTCGGTTTGCTATGGTACCTAAACCTTAATAAATTTAAGCGCCTATTGGAAATAAGGTCTAATTAATTGGTTGAATTGGCGAAGGTGCAACCGTAAGTTCTATGCTAATAGTTTCTTCTCTCGCACTTCTCGCATATGGAACTATCTTCTAGTTCCAAGATTTCCGGTCAACTTTGATCTTCAAAAATGTAAATGCAATGTCAATCTTTATCTACCGTCTTCTTGATTCCTCTTCTTTTATTGTTCTCTCTCCTTAATAACGCGTCTCTCTTTTCTTATCCTTTTACACTCAATAATGGCTTTCCTGCTTTGCTTGGGGTGAAATGATTAAAAACAAACAAAAATCTGTCTTCTTTCTTTATTTGTTTTTAATTCTTTCACTATCTACGTTTAATGACGTTTCTCTGAATTTTAATTACTAAATATGCTTGAGATATATAACCTGTTGAAACACGACTTCTTGTTTGATTAAAAGAAGTGGAAAAATTTTTTCTTTTATCCCCCAGCTACAGACCTATAGCCTTTGTTGGTAACCAGTCTACCGCAAAAAAGAAACGGCAGCTTACTGCAGAAAGATCTTTTGATGAGTCAGTGATGAATCGAAATAGACATGATCGCCCAATTGTGTAATCCCGTATGGTTAAATTTTTAAAATAAATTAGAAAACATCGTTTTTCATTTTTTTATTCACTCTCTTTTTTTTTTTCGAAATATAAATTTCTTCCAAAACTACTAAATAAGTTTCATGTGGAAAAGTCTGTTGGTCTCGTTGTAGAAAATAAGTAGAAGCAAAAAAACAAAACAAAAAAAAAACTGCATTTTGAATCAAAGCTAAAATTGTTTTGCAATAAAATAAATCTGTACTTATATTATTATCATTATAAATAAATAAAAACAAAATATAAGATAATAATAATTATGAAAATTATAAATAAAATATAAGAAAACAATAACATAAAAACGTTGAATAAAATAAATTAAGTAAAAATTAAAAATAATAAAAATATTCCCAGCATGCAACAAAAACAATTTCTGCCGGAAATACGGACATTCCGCCAAAAGACGTTAAATTCAATCTCTTTACCACGAAGCTTTGTACGGGCAATACATGTCCAACTTCTCTCTGTGATATGGCTTGTAATTCTATGGAGTAAATTCTTTTTATCACATGTAACATAAAACAATTGTTAACCTAAAAAATACACAAGCCAATACACACAAAAATATAAATAAATTGTATGAAATGAATATACAATTTACCATGCATTTCCTGTTATTTGTGTACGTTTTATTTCCTGTGGAGTCTGCTTTTAACTCCGTGAACACAAGGTTAAGTTTTGCTGCTATGATGTGAGTGACAATCCCACAAAATTTTTGTGATCGCCGACATGCATAGCAAAAACAACCTATCCACCCACAAATCTAAAAAAAAAAATTCATTTTATGAGAGGGTCAGATAAAAAAAAAAAAATAGAATCGGGAATCTTTAAAATTGAACATCTGATTTAGCCCCCGTCCCCACTGACTTTAAACATCCAATTGTTGCAGCATTACTTCTAGTTTGACTAAAAGCAGAGGCAACAATATTTCGTACAAGTAAATAACGAATGGAAAGAAATAGAAGGCAATTTCGACAATGCGATATTTTATTTTATTTTATTTAAATAACTGAATTAAAATGGAGGAAATGCACGAGTATACATGCAAAAGAAAGAAGACATTACAACTTACGGATGGAGTGTTTGTGCGTGTGATTTCAGTTACTTAGTGGAAAGATATCCCTACCCCCAAGAACAAGAAAAGAGAAAGACAGACAGGAAGTGTCCCGTTTTTATAGCTGCTTGACAGCTCCACTAACTTCATTGCAAAAATGGCGAAGCTATGTGGGGGTAGCCCACAAAACTTTACCAACTATAATAATACGATATTTTGTTGTTGAGTGAATTGTTTTCGTCTTGCCATCATATAAAATGTGTAAGAGTTGCAAGAAAAACTAGTTAGTCATCGTATGACTAGTTTATCCCAAACGTTATATTCTTCTTCTTCTTCTTCTTCTTCTTCTTCTTCTTCTTCTTCTTCTTCTTCTATGTGCCGCGTCTCTTCAGGACATTAGCTATCATGGCTCTCCACAACTTCCTATCCCTTGTGTCTTTAGAAACTTTTCTCCTAAGGTTTCCGCCATCCATTCACACACGTTGACTTCTCTCTTGTCCTCAATATGGCCCCGTGAGAGTTTTCCATGTATCCTTATGTTGAACTACATTTTCGCTGCCTCTAGTTTTATTCTCACCCGTGGGGAGATGGTGGAACACTCACTCACATATAAGAGGATAGATATATCATAGTAAATCCAATTTTATGTTATGTTGAAAAAAAAACATTAAAAAAACATAAATTCAGTGATCGATATCTCATCTTTCAAGTTATAATCACATTTTGATTTTACTTGTTACTCTCTGAGTTACTATGCTATTTACCGCATACGTTAAGCTGTTACCTCAGATAAATAATAGACCATTCTGTTTTGATTACGAGGAAAAACAAGAAAAAAAACAAGAGACCCTAACAATAGAAAGAAAGATGAGGTAGAGGAGGAGATAATAATCTGTCGGAGTTAGCTCCTCCTCAGTTCTTTAATCCTTCAACAGGGGTCTCTCTCTCCTGGCTATAAATACTGGCTGACCCTTCTCTCTCTCTCTCTTTTCCGACTCAGGCCTTGGGCCGCCACCTCGCGTGGAGATGAGGTAAAATCTCTCTTTTTCGACTTAGGCCTTGGTCCGCTACCTCGCGCGGAGACGAAGTAAAATCTTTCTTTTTCCACTTACACCAATATGTGACCTCTCACAGATACAGCGTTTCCCAAATTCTGGGAACGCGCTAAGAACAATACACGTACGTACGAACACTTACAACACACACACATAATTTCTCTATACAAACACTATGTAACTTTTCATGTCTTTGTGTTATTAATATATATTTGTTTACCCATGTATATCGGTCTTGCTTGTTTTCTTTGTCTTCTTTGGACTTAATTATAGTCCAATATTCCCATGTAGTTGGACCGGCTAGCAGGAAATTTGAACCCACAGATATCTCTTCAGATCTTCACCCCCACGGTCCGCCACTGGTCTTATGCTTTTAATGTCTACTTCAATGAAATTGAAAACCTTGTCAAATTTTTATTTGTACCCTCTTACTTCTTTAAATGACCTGCATTCATACTTATCATTCTTATTAAATTATTTTGTTAAAATTGTTAAGCTTAAATATTTATAGAGGAAATTCCACGGATATTTTTAGTCGGGGGGATCGTCAGGTGCTTCTGCAGCCATTAAATTAAGAATTAGGATTCATCAGAAAATTCAAAGAGGAAATCCATGAACATTTCACGGTTACTGCTTGTCAGACATTATTGTTAAATTCGGTGCTATGATCGTTATCTCTATTTTACGTTGCATTTGACACAAATTTAGTTTAACTGATATGAAATACAATCTTGATATTTGTTCAGGCGGCAAACGATAAGTGTAGAAAACAGCTGTCACACGATTTTCAGATCGGAAAATAAAAAAGCAAAAAAAGTTTATCATTTTCAACCAGTCTTATTATGGCACATATGAATTTTACGTGACCGCAATAAGACGGAGTGTTAAATGACGTTTTTTTTCCCAATGATAACGAGATATTATTTTAACTATCTTCATTCTTCGGTAAAGTTTATTGTTATAAAAAAACTATGTTTAGAATTAGAATAAACTCTAAATATATGAAAATAAATTGATACATATTTTTTGTTCTTGATAATTTACAACAAGCGTATTAAACATATTTATTAGATTGTTTATTAACAAGAATAATTTTATATTTACAACATTCTAAAAACTAATACAATTAGAACTAATGCAATGTAATTGTTATCATTCACCAATTTATAAAGAAATAAATATGAAAATATTTTTTCATTCATAAATTTATGAACATTTACTAAATTATTAAAATATGTGAACCAGCTATCTCGCTTTGGCGGAAATCAGTCACGTGGGTCATATGACGGACGCATAAGGACGTTACTCAATACAGTGACGAAAGCAGCAGTCAAATTCAGTTCGTTTTACATCAGCTAAACCGTAAGATTGCTTTCTTTAGCCCGGGCCCCATGGCCCGAACACACGGTAAATCTGCCTCCCCTGCAGCTTATAAGTCCATGATGCCGTTCCAGTTGGGAATATATCTTTCCCAGATATAGAATGAAACACCAGCTCGGCAGTCCTCAATTTTTGGAAAACCCAAGACTCGCTGTTTCCCGTTCGCGGAATATGACATTGCCTGGAACATAGATGAATGCGGCTCGTTTGAATCTGGAGTCGTAAATATTGTTTCTTCAGACACAGGAATATCTCCATATTATATGTAACACCCTTCCTTTTTGGTTCTCCTTACCCTTTCTCCGCGTGGTACACATGTGTATATATGTATATATAGTTTTGTGTATGTCTTAGTATATACAAGTCTCTCTAAGTACAAAGCATGTTTATTATTCCTTTTCTTTCAGCCATTCCTTTCCGTCCATAATGTACGGTGTTATTATATCATATGCCTATAATGCTCATAACAGGTGAAACGTAAATGGGAGAATAAATCATTCATTCATATCTCCCTCCTGTTACACAACTATAAGCAAATCCTTATTATTTACCATCTTATAAAGTTTGAATCTATTGGCAATTAGCCGATGTTCCGCCAACTATTCGAATAAATTCCTTTTGACATTATGTCTTATTGCGATGTGAAATTTGAAAAGAAACAACCATTTATTAAAATGACAAACATATTTTTAAAACAATAAATTGTACAAAAATATGAAATATCATCGCATAAAATTTATTTCTGTGCGTCAAATTGCCTGGGTCAGATTAACCCTTCTTGTAAATGGAGATTTCAGTTTTATCATAGAAAGTGAATAAACAATTAATGAAAATCAATACTTTTATTTTCCTTAATAACGAAAAAAGAATTTTACTTCGAAATTGCACAAATTCGAAAGTTCAAGGAGTAAGATATTCGAAAGATGAGAAAGGAAGACATCTCTGGCGATTCTGGTTTTCTAGTCCCTTTAGATAAAATATTCTGATCTTAGAAACATACGTTCACAGATATGAGATAGCATCTCACAATTTGAGAAAATACATTCGAATATATGAGATAACTATCTCTAGTTTTGATAGATATTTCTAATTATGAGGTACTCCTCATAGGTTTTTAAGGTTTCTACTTGAACAGCATCAACAGTAGTAGTAGCAGCAGCTTTTCTTATCCCAAATAGTGACCCCCCCCTTTTATCACCGTCGAATCCTTTCTGAATTTATCATCCAACATTTCTACTTTTTAAAGTAAATAAGTATCTCCAACCGGATCAATAACAACTCTTTAAGAGATGTACTCTTTTATCCGCATCAGTTAAGAACTCAGAATTAACTATTCAATCAAACTGCGCCTGTTTGCAACTTAAATTTGTCGGGTTTAGACAGCATCAAATATTTTTGCGAATAGATTTTTCTTCATGCTTTTTCATAAACCTACTGGCTCCATTTTGGCGGGGATTTTTTCAGCATCAAATCAGAGGCTTTTTTTTAAAATTTTCTGTATATGTTTTTTCATTTTTCTTATTTTGACAGTGATGTTCACCCTGTACAAGGCCGGAAGCCACTTGAGGTAGAGGGTTACAGAGTAAGAGGAACAGTTTATGAGAATGTTCTAGTTGGGGTAAGTGGTTCTTAACAAGCTGTGTTTATGTTAATTGTGATAATTAACGTTGAGCTTGAAAGTGTATGAAAAAGATTCTTGTATCAAGATGAATGTGGAGTTGATTGTTCGTGATAAAATATTGCTGTGTGAGTGAGTGTTCTTTCAGGATGGAATCATGTTAAGGAACTTTAACGTAAAGCCTGGAACTGTGTGACGACTTCAAAGGATTCTGTTCGGCTCGATGTTTATTGTCTATAAATACAATTATGACACAAGGCCGAAAAGCGGAATAGGTTCGGCTCACTGACGAGGATTAATGACGTTTCATATTTATTGCTAACTTTGGTCACGTGGTAGGCTCACAGGGGATTGACAGATTTGGGCGGAATTATTTTTTGGTCAGGTCAAGAACTAGGTCGATGTTATTCGAACATGACTTAAATATTAAGTGACAAATCAGAAATTGAGATTTTCTGAAAATATGTATGAAGCTTGATAAGCTCTGTGATGCACTTTTTGCACAGATTTGTACAAAAATTGATATTAATAAAAAAGTGGTAGCGGGATGAGTATAGTTCGTCTGAACACTTTCCATGGAAACAGCGATAGAGAAGTTACAGATTTTCGACGTTTCGTCTGTGAAATAGGAGGGCTTCATTTTGACTTGCTTCATTTTGTCGGATACTTTTTTTGAAGAAACCGAGTTGGTAACTTCCTATTTTATTTTATTTTTTAATTTTCATGCAATTTTAATATTATCATCTTTTAATAAATAATTTTATAGCAATTTTTACAGAATTCCAACATTATCATTTCTGTCTATATAATAAATGAGAATGTCAGTGTATCACACTTTTCACCTTTACTCCTAGAGGCCGTAGCCTAACATAGCAATTCGTTTTGGAATCAGACCGACTCCGTGAACAAATTAAGAACATTCCGGGTCGGATCCGGACCCGCAATCCGGAAATTTTGGATTCCCAACTTTTCATAACTGCGATTGTTTTCGGCGATTTTTTACGTCATTTTTTGCGACGAACTTTTTTGTACGATAATAATTTTTATAAATTGGAAATAAATTTGAAAATAATTAAGTTAATTGCGAAATCCAGTAAAAGTCACCCATGAAATAATTGCTTGTACGGAAAGTAAGGACCTACGTACATCAAATTGTCTCTAAATTAAGTGGTGGTAGAAAAATTATCGTTGAACTTTTAAAAGGTAAACTTAAATATTAATGCAGTACTTAAATGTAGCGATCAATTTTGAGTTCTCTAATTTAATGTTTCCTTTTACATCTACTCATCCCTACCTATTGTCATGAACGCTTAATCCATCCCCGCCCAGCAGGAGCTAGCTTAAATGCTGCTCGATAGGGTGGCTTTTAAACTAATTATACAAATATTTTTATAATAGAACGAACCTACCAGTCGATAAAATCAGTACGAAATTTTATTGATCAAAATAACATAAAATTCTTTTTCTACTACGTCACCTAGCGAAAGATGCCTTTTAAAAACTAAGCACACAAGTAAGAAAGGAATTTTTCGTTGGAAACAAAAATAACATGATGGAGGGTCCTCTCTCAGTGTCTCCAAAATTGCTGCCCTCGTATTTGAATGGATCCTTACTGGAATAGAGTGTTTTTTTACCCCAGAAAAAATTCCAGCAGAAACCGAACAGTCAGCCCCATGCGATTCCTCACAAAATCAGTAAGACAGCAAATACATCTCAAGGACTATCGCATTAGATATTTCAAAGAACTTTGTCAAGGTGTGTAATAAAAGGTTGCCACACGCGCTTTCTAGATATGAAAATCACTGGAAAAGTGATGTGGACCCGAAGTAGGGGCCACGGAAGGAAAACACGGAACACGTGTTAGAGGTAAGAAAGATATATTAAACAGAAAAGTTACAAAGAATAGTGTAAGAGTAAGCAGAGCTTCCTATCCAGTGATGTCCGATATTGGTATCGTACGCGGCTGCGCATTACTGGTGCTACTCCCATGATACTACCATTTACATAATAATATAGTACTGGGAGAGTCCATGATGTAGGAATGTATCGGTCTCACAATACCCCCCTTCCAAGAGTTTTCCTCTTTTTTTTTGCTCTTTTTTTTCTTGAAGGAAAAAAAAAGTAAAACTGTTGATACCTCTTCCTCTTGGGATTCACGTCGAGTGATTGAGTAAATGTTCTCTTTCTCCCCGAGCGTCGTATTTCCGGAGAGACTTGGGACGTGTCAAGATCGAAATGTTCGAATATTACGTCGATCGGCTCTTCACAGATATTTTGTGGTGATTCCTCAGATTCCTTCAAACGGCATTTCCTGAGCTGGTTCATATGGCGTTTGTGGGTATTTTTCGGTCCCTGGACAATATAGACCAGTTCGCCAATTCTCTGTTTGATGTTGCCTACTTCCCAAAATTTTATGTTGTTTTTGTAAGCCTTAAAAACGGACTTTGCCGCCAGGATTAAAATATTTCTTAGGGAGCGAGACGGTTTTCTTGAACTTCGCTTGCCGTGGAATGAGTTTATCAAAGACGGACTTGATTTTTCTTGTGAACAATGTTTCTGCAGGCGAGCGTCCCATAGGCGTGTTAAGATTAGGGGTTATCCTATACACCTGCAAAAACTGTTGTAATGCTCTATCCGTCGGTGTGCCTAGCGCCTTTTTTAAAGCTCTTTTTAGAGTGTCCACGAACCTCTCGGCCTGACCGTTCGACCTGGGGTGATACTGAGGCGTCGTAATGTGGCCCACTTGATACGACTTGCAAAAGTCTCTGAATTCACTTGATGTGAATTGAGTGTCGTTATCACTGACTACACAATCTACCACGCCAAAACGCGCGAATAGCTCGTGTAAAAATCCGATTGTGCAGTTAGTGGTTGGTTTTTTACATTGCAGGACCTCAGGCCATTTTGAGGGGCTATCCACAACAATAAGGTAGTACATGTTGTCTAGGGGCCCTGCAAAATCCACATGAATTCTCTGCCATGGATGGTCTGTGTTTGGCCATGGTTTGCACGTTGTGATCGGAGATTTTGCTGCAAGCACGCATCCCTTACAAGATTCTATCATGTCTGCTATGTCTTTGTCCATATTTGGCCAATATACGTAGCAGCGCATGAGGCTTTTCGTACGGCTCTTCCCCGGATGTCCCATGTGAAAATCCTTAAGGATTTTTCTTTGTAGGCTATTTGGAATCACTACTCGGTCATTATATAGTAGAAAATCCTCACAGAGGAGAAAACTTCAGGCACATTTAGGTCTTTGTTGCGAATTTTGTTTTTGATACTTTGGATGAATTCATCCTCTCGAGATTCCCTTTTTATGTCGGCCAAAGTAACTTGGAGTTCTCTAATTGTATTCGCAATCATATTTTTGATTTCATAATTCGTCCTTAGTGTAGCAATGATGGAGTCTTCAAAAACTTCCGTATTTTTAGGAATGAGTCGCGATAAACTGTCCGCATGACAAATACTTTTAGAGTTTACGAACTCGATCTTAAAATTGTAATTCAAAAGAATCGTTCCCCAGCGAAGTAATCTATTCGCCGTATAGACCGGTAGGCCTTTCTTGGAACCAAAAATTGTTATTAGAGGTTTATGGTCCGTTTGCAGTATGAACCGTCTTCCATGTAGGTATTGATGGAACTTAGAGACGGCGAATATTATCCCTAGATCCTCTTTCTCTATTTGGGAATATTGTTCCTCTGATGGTAGTAAAGATCTAGATGCGTGTGCTATGACTTTTCGCGAACCATCTGGCAGTTTGTGGAGAATGCAAGCACCGATGCCGTATGGGCTTGCACCACTTGCGACTATGATGTCGAGATTAGGGTCGTAATGGGTGAGAGAGAGATCCGAAGTAAGTGTTTTCTTGATCTTCTCGAATGCGTCTTGGCATTCAGGGGTCCATACCCATGCTTTATCCTTTTTTAAAAGTTCGTTGAGAGGTCCTTTCAAATTCTGCATGTTCTTAATGAAACCTTGGTAGAAGTTAGCAAGGCCGAGGAAGCTTTGTAACGATTGAACGTTAACTGGGGCCGGCATGTTTCTGATTGCATTGGCTCTTTCTGGATCCGGTCGATGACCGTCTCTATTTATAATGTGCCCTAGGTATTTGATCTCTGGTAAGAAAAAATCACACTTTGTTTCCTTAACCTTAAGCCCGTATTCTTGTAACTTCTTGAATACGTTTATTATATGGTTCCGGTGCTCTGACGACGTTTTACTGGTCACCAGTATATCATCCAAATAGGCTGTTGCGTAGTCAAGGTCGCCCAGCATGGCGTCCATGACCTGCTGAAAGATTGCAGGCGCAACCTTGACCCCCAAAGCCAGTTTGTTATATTTGTACAGACCTTTATGGGTGTTTATGCAGAGCGATTTAGAACTCTCTTCATCCACCTCTATCTGAAGATATGCGTCTGAGAGGTCTATTTTGGAAAAGATTTTTCCGCCATTCAATTTGTTGAAGATTTCTTCGGGGCTTGGGAGGGTATAATGATGATCCTGCAAAGCATCGTTTAGCCCTGTGGAAAAATCTGCGCATACATAGACTGTAGGTGCTGCCCATTCGCTAAAATCTGTTTTTGATAGAATACCCGCCTGTTCGAGTCTATCTAATACTTTGTTGATCTGCTCTAGAGCAGCGAAAGGGACATTCCGTTTCTTTTTGAAAACTGGTTTTGCACCGTTCTTCACCTTGAAGTTAGCTTTAAATTTAGAACATTTCCCAAGGTCGCCAGAAAAAACCTAGGGAAATTGTTGTTTGAGTTCCTTTTTGAGATTTTCCGAATTGGACGTTGTACTTTTTATTTTTCGGCAAAAAGTGCTCATTGGGCAATCCCATAGATTGAATTTTTCTATCCAATCTGTTCCGAATAGGTTATCTGAATTTTCTAGTACGTAGGCTTTCAGCTTTTTGGTAACTCCATTTAGTGTTACCGTAAGGATCACCTGGCCTAAGATGTTAATATTCTCGCCAGTTACGGATTTTGCTGTTTTATCCGTCTTTAATAGGGTCGGCTTGTTTAACTTTCGCCAAGTACGCCAGTTGATAATCGAGAGGTCAGAACCCGAATCAAGCTGGAATTTTATAGAGTTATTGAAAATATCAACAGTCACATATTTTCTTAAATTCCTATCGACTATGCTGTCTGATTGGGCTTGCCTAATTTTACTTTTGTGTTTCCTCGTCTTGTTGGCGTACCAGCACTGAGTTAAGTTATGACCATTTTTATTGCAATTTTTGCAATATGTTTTCTTCTTGAATGGACAGAATTTCATCCGGTGCCATTTTCCACAATGGTAACATGGTCCGGGAGATTTCTTTAGCCTATTCGTATTTTGTTTATTGCGGGATTTAGAACATGAGATTTGCTTTTTTTCTTTTTGCGGGGAATAAGAGGTTGGGTTGCTTCTGATTTTTCTAATCTGAGCCACACCTGATTCCTCGATCGTTTTTTAGTCACACTTGACAGAAATTACTCTTTTACAATCCTCTGCTAATTTTTGGAGAGTCAATCCCTGTTCGTTTTCGTGTTTGGTAAGTACCCGACGTCTGACCTTGGCGTCTTCTACTGATACTAGACATTGTGCGAATATTAAGCACTTAAAATGGTCGGCAGTCAGCTCGGCTAGTTTGAAATCATTACAGAGCTTGTTTACCGACGCTGCAAACGTTAGAAAATATTGCTGGTTGTCCTTGACTGTGTTCAGGCATTTCCAACGTTTGTGGAACAAGGTTATGTTAGGCCCGAATAGTTCCGTTAGGAGCTTAATAGTCTCTGAGAAATTCAGGTCCGTAATTTTCTTGGGTAATATATAGTCTATGAACCTAACATGTTCGATAGCTCCCAGTTTCCTTAATAAAAGACGAACCTTTTTCTCACTAAGCCATTGTTCACGGTCTACATTGAAAATGTCTTCATAACGCCTGTAAAAAGCCTCGAATGTTTTGTCTTCCTCTGGTACGTATTCGAATGTTTCAATCGAGTTGTAGATTGTACTCTGGGAAAATGTCGTATCTTTTTCAGAGTTTTTAGAGCCGTTACATGAATTTACAAGTAATTCTTCAAGTTGTTTTTGCTGTAGTTCTGTTTTCTGAAGTGTAAATTGTTGGAATTCTATTTGTTGTTTATGTAACTCCATAAACAATTGTTGCTTTCTTTCGTCTGATTTTTGCTGGTGGAGTTGCTGTCTTTCTTCGCTTTTTTGTTGTTGAAGTTTCTGTTCTGTTTGTTGGTCCGATTGTAATTTGAGGAATCTTTCTTCCAATTTCTGCTGTCTTTCATCTGATTTTTGTTGGTGGTCCATCTGGACCTTTAAAATTTGGACAATTATTTTTTGGAATTCTTCCATATTTAGATAATATGTAGAAAAGTAATGAATGAACACACAAAACAGAAATAAATAAATAAATAACAGCAATTACTGTTGCTTTGAAAACCCGTGTACCACGGGGAGGGTACACAAGAAAATCTAGTCAATTAATAAAATTAATAAGAACTACTTACTGGTTTAGATCTTTCGAGATACCGTTGTTCCGTTAATTTCAATGTGACCATTTAAATTTTCTCCACACTTATTTTTTTTTTTTTTTTAGAAGTGTGGGGAGAAAAATATCACTTAGACAGCAAAAAATAAATAAATAAATACACTGGATTTTTTTTCCTTCTTTTGGGAGAATTTGCTTTGCTCTTTTTTTTTTAGAAAAAAACTCACCTCAATCAATTTGAGGGGAGAGTAATTTTATGCACGAGATTTGTAGGAATTCAAATCAATTTCATAAAATTTTTAAACACTTTGCTAAATGCGCGACTTGGTGAATAGTTTTTTCGAACTTGAGTCAAACGTAGTACTTCGAGCTCTTGAGTTTGTCAGTTTGTTTTGTGCACAGGCTAGGTTTTTTGTAAGCAGTCGTTCTCGATACTTGGTTGCTCGTTTATTGTTTGCACATACTTGAGTAACCTTGAAAGGTAGCTGTGTATTGCGTTTCGTTCGCTGATGTAGTAATGCCAGCTCAAATTCTAGTTCAACACTGATGTGGGAACCAGTGGGGTTAAACGAGTCCTCTGTCGCCACTGATGTGGAACTGGGGCTTTGGGGTTTCGGTGTGGGTGCGTGTCTCGAATCCTCTGTCGCCACTGATGTGGACCCGAAGTAGGGGCCACGGAAGGAAAACACGGAACACGGGTTAGAGGTAAGAAAGATATATTAAACAGAAAAGTTACAAAGAATAGTGTAAGAGTAAGCAGAGCTTACTATCCAGTGGTGTCCGATATTGGTATCGTACGCGGCTGCGCATTACTGGTGCTACTCCCATAATAATATAGTACTGGGAGAGTCCATGATGTAGGAAAGTATCGGTCTCACAACAAAAAGTCAGTTCAGTTCTAAAGTCCTTCCTAACGGGTAGGTTCCTGAAGGTAGATGTTAACGGCCAGTACGTGGCCCAGACGATCAATGCAGACACCCCCGCCCCCGAGGTTCGCTTCTTGGTCCAACCATTCTTCCGACATTACATAACTGGTCTGCCTAAGAGTATACTCCAATCATCTGTGAACATCTATACTGATGATACAGCGGTATATAGGTTCACCTCTAAAACCTTATCAAAAGGCGAAAATGCAGTATTTTCGCCTTCATCTACGCCCTACTATACTACATCTCAATTTTCATATGATAGTATTGATATGAAAAACAAATTTTATTGTAACCTAATTATGTACAATAATGGATCATATGCAATTCAATAAGAAAAATTTCAAATAAATATAATGTGTGTAAGTACAAATTAGAGACATCAAATAATAGATCATTCTATCTTAAATAAATCAACAATGTTTTGCGGCAATTTTAAACATCAACTTGAGATTTTTCTTGTTAAAAAAGTTCAATAATCTTAGCACATTCAATATTATGGATAAAACTAGTGAATTTTATGTAGTTTTTTTTTTGAGACTTAGTATGACCCCCCAAAAATTCACGGATTTGGGCGAAAAAAAGATCCCAGAATTACGTCAATTCATTCTTTTATAGTCAGTTGTGCTTAGTGTAATTTGTAACATAAATGTAGGTATAAAAAAGCAAATGTTGATAAGATAGCGAGGGTCACAAAGCACTAGCCGGAGCCGGATCCGGGCCCCAATCAGGCTTGAGCTCCCCCACCGTACGGGGTGTGATCAGGGGTAGTACACCGACGCACATAGGAACAAAATAAAGGTGACTGTTTTTGCACTGGAATTGAAAATTCTTATCTATGAACGACAAGAAAAGAACATTGGCTATTGCCAATCCCTCTCACGATATTTGCAAGCAGTGGGTGGAAGAAATAGAACAGATTCTCAGTGACTTTACTGAGCGACTCAGGAATGGAAATGTTATATGTCAGCACATTTCAGTAAATAAACATAGGAAGGACGTCTACATAAACGTCATCAAACCAATCTTCAGAAACACCAACATAAATATTGGCTATTCTGGACTCGGTTCAAAATTCAAGCAAATATCAACTTAAGAAGGCCGGAGTGTACAACCACCGAAACGTTGTGAATGTGACAATAATAATGAGGACAACAGTCCAAATAATGTAAATAGTGCAATTAGTATATTTTTATAATAAAATTACTAACAATACATTTTTTAGTAAAATGACAATCAGTACAACACTTAAAAAGCATAAAAAGACATCTTTATAATAAAATTACCAGTAATACATTTTTATAAAAAAAAGACCAACAATACATTTTTGTAGCGAAATTACTAGCAATACATTTTTAAAAATTACCAACAATTATCATCTAGAAATTATATATCTGAAAAAATATAAGTTTACTCTGGAAGTAAAAAATTATGTACAAAATATCTGTAGTTGAATCCATAAAATTGTGTCCAAATATTTCGATTTCGGCATTAAATAACCCATAGTAGTTGATATCCCGCTAAACAAAACCAACCAACCAACCTGATTGGTTGATAAATCCATCGCGTGTCCCAAAAGTAACATTGGAGAAATTCATCAACCGTTCAACAAATCCTTATTACTGACCAATCCACATTTTTTTTATTTGAATTTATTGATTTTCCAAGGCTTATCAAACCTTTGCAGGTTATTTAAAGCCAAAAAATATTTTTGGATTGCAAGAATGTTTGGGAGATAACCATTTACTGATACAAGTTTTAGTAATTAACCCTTATCTGGGGGATAAGTGGATTCCTACTTTTCTCAAGGATATTTGCGCGTAAGTGAATATGACGAAAGCAGATTGGAATTTCAACTGGGCTCTCCGATTACCAATTCCAAGCCATTATCCAATACACCACACGCACAAACAATCTTACAGTACCTGGTATTCCCAAGCAGTCACTGTACCAAGCTCGACGTTAACTTCGCTGATCGTACGGGAACCGGTGTTTCATCGTGATATGTCCAAAAACCCAACCCACACACAGTAGGTGCTTTGTGAAGCCTTTATACATAACTTAAAATTTATCTCATCAACCCTAAGCAAGCAGTGAGTTATTTTTGAACTCTGAAAGTGCCATTCATTTTTGCATATCCTTTTATTTTTTAGATACGTAATTTGTAAGAATAACAAATACATTTGTCAACTTTATACATTGAATACTTGTATAAGGTTGCCAAGATACCTTATTTATGACTGCAGGCCCGTGGCCCAATCACTAACTTCTTTTTATGTCTAGTGATCGTGATAATGACTCGAAAGGGTTCTTTTGTGACGGTTGTCGTTATTAAAGTGGGCTGAGTCAATTGCGTTGTCTTGTTTGTTTCTATGGCCACCAATACACTGGACCATCTCCGCCACTTGTTGAAAATCAAATTAGATATCATTTAATCGCGAGAGATGCTTCTTCTCGTGGTGTTAAAAAGCACAATGCATATAGACTGAACTGTTTGCTTTTATTGCCCTTAGCATATATATATAAACTTTCATTTCTTTTATTTTGCTTGCTCATTGTTAGCAGTTCCAGGCAAAAAATTCTCACAGAATGATTTCAGGGAAAAACTGCTTTTATAAGGAAACATCTTGTATTTGTTAATAATTATGTGCAACAATTCACGGTCAAAAGGGATTCCAACCCGCTACTACTACTTTGATTACCGAATCTGTTTTCTTCATTTTTTTTAATCTTTCCTTTGATTTTTGTGATAACCGATGCCAATTCCCGAATCGGCACGTACAACCTTAAAGCAATATAATACTTTCGTACGCTTACCCAGTCGAAAGCCCGTTTCATTCTGATACCCGAGATAATTGTTTTCAACTCTCTACCATTTATTTGCCTATATTTCTTCAAGTGACGAGTTTCACATGTTTGTGAATCCAAATAATTACTCTTTTTGACAGACTGGGTTTCACTGACTAGACTGTAAGGGTCACATGGCTTTGTTAAACACGATGCATAAGTGACTAATCGAAACATTGTTTTCGCGAAGATTTGAATATACGAGGGGCATTTCAGAAGTTTTGACTTTTTTCAGGAGAGGCAATTATAAATGTCCTCTATATTTATATACTGATGTTCACCCAAACCAAAGCCCAATAGCCACTCAAGGTAGAGAAGTACTGTGTGGTGTCGTATGAACGTAAGAAAAGACAGGAAGTGAAGTTCATGGGGCTATGCAGGAAAAGTAATGACTTAGACTTGAAGAAGTCAAGGATGTAGTGATTGGGAAAACATCCCGCCGAGAGTCTGTTCCACAAAGCAGTAGTTCTTAGGATGATGCTGTCCGAATGGACTTACTTATTACGGTGCGAAGATAAATTATATGAGACTGGCCGCTGAAAAGTTGAAGGTACACAAAGACGACACGAGGCATGATAAACTTAACAACTGTTCTATTCAAACTACTACTGGATCCGTTTTGTTCCCAGCATTCCCTAGTGGTATCGGAAGTGCTTATAATCATCATAATAATATTATTGAATATTTTTATAAACATTTCTCTTCCTTAGGTAATTTATTTTCGTTATCAATTTATTTCTAACTTTAACCAAATTAAAAATAAATAATTACAAATCAATGTTTGTCTTAGTTACAGTCCAAGGGCGATAACTCACTCACTTTTTGAAATCAAACAAATATTTTAGAGTTTGCATTGCTTGTCCTCTCCAAGTTTTCCCAGTACTTTCTCTTGTATTATTGCTTGTTTGAAGATCTTTGTAATGATCACTAATTGGTTTCTTTCTCAAAAGTCTATGTTCAAAAGCTGAAAATGAAATAGGTTTCCTATTTCTTCGGAAATTCCCTTAGTTAATTGTCACAATATTGACAACTGGTCGTAAACTGTTGTCAATGTCCGCTGACTTGACCGTTTCTTCAGTGTTTTTTGTTTTGTTTTACAATAAGATTCACCCTTTACAAGGCCTGGTGGGCACTCGAGGTAGCGGGTTACATTAGGAGATCATTTGAGTGTATAGAAGTGTAAGATAACGGTTAACCTTAGCTTTGAACAGGTTAAGATTGTAGTGATCGGAGAATCATCCTGTTGCAAGTCGGTTCTACAGGGTAGCGGTTCGTAAGAAGCTGCTCGAGTGGAACTTACTTCTCAGCAATGGAATACGGAGGGAATGTGGGTGGTTCACTACTATGTAAGTGACATGTAAGAATTAGAATAGAACTTACGGCTGCATCTTGCTATTTCAACAGTAAAACGATCAGATCTAGTTAGTAATTTACGCTTAAATTCACGCGATCATGGTACCACTGAAGAAGAGAACTCATTAGAACAACTACCGTGACAATATTTGTAGAAAAGATAGAGGGAAAGCCATCTCATGGCGATGGTAAGGTGACTGAAGTCGAGATACCAGGTCAGGACCGATAACATTACAGACACTTTGGATTTTATCAAGAATCTTGAGATATATAGCCGGATCACTAGACCAGAAATGTCCAATGCACGGTCGAATGGTAGACTTATAAACTGCCACTACTTTAAAACATTGCGTTTCTCACTGATGACTTTCAACACAAACCGGAAAAGGTTCTCAGGTCCAGAAAAACAATTACCACAACTTGAAGATAATAATTCGTTGCACATTACACATAAGGAAATATACTATCTATGCTGTAAACTGAACATCCAGTAATTAAACATTTTTACCTGCTAGCAAAAAGTTCAAATCAGTCTAAAATACATGTAAAGGCAAAGCATTCGACATAAAACAAGTCGAAGTGATTCATTTTATCACCGAAAAAACAATCAAACATGACTAATTGACCAAGTGGAATATTTTGTCAAAAACAAAATATAAACTCACATTTTTTGACAAAGCTTGAAAAGATTTACCTAGCAAAATGCGGAATATAGCGTTCATTTTCTTCAAAATTCTCAAGAAAACGTTACACAAAAAATATTTGCAAATGCAAAGTACAACCCTAAAGTCTATTTCTCAACTTTTATAACAATTTAAACAATTGAACAGACTCTTACAAACCTAACTTCAACTCAGAAAAAAAGTTTTTTTTTATCATTCCACCGCAAGCAAGCCAATAAAGCCATGGAGATGCAAAGGGGTGGTTATTGAGTTTGAAAGAATCTGAGAGAAACATTATTGAGAAGAGAAGACAATAAAAGAACGGGTTTCAAAGACAAAAGATGATGTCGCATTTAAAATCTTGACCGTAGTTGACAGGAAAATCGGAAAAGAGTTCCACATGCGAGAAGTACGAGAAAAGAAACGGTTAACTTATGGTTACATCTAGCAGTTTCAACAGTAAAATGATAGGGCCTAGCACCCAGTCTATTACTGCACTTGAATTCGTGAAGTCTCTGTACCAAAGAGAAAAGCTCATTAGAACAATTATCATGAAAATATTTATAGTAAAGGCACAGGGAAGCTACCTTACGGCGGTAGGAAAGTGAGTGAAGCCGAGATGCCAGGTCTGCATTGATGACATTGCTGATTCTTTGGATTTTGTCAAGAATATCTACACACAGCAGAAGTACAGGCTAGATGTGGCATCAATACTCGATGTATGGATGAATGGTAGACATATAAGCCTATAAGATATATTATGACAAGAAAAGTTGTCTAGAACGACACAGTGCACTGTGTTTGCGAGCAGTAGACCTAGCAATTTTTCCACTTTATATCAGTGGAAAACGATAAAACGGGAAGGTGCAATGTGTTACACTCCTGGAGGTTAGCGTCGGCCATGTTGATATGAGGCAAAAAAAAAAAATAGGTTAAAAGAGAGCAGTTTAGCTTTGGCGGCGTTAAAATTTGCTGAATTGGAAATGAACCAAAATAACAAACAACAAACCAAACTTTCTTTTGGGTTCATTATCGAGCTTTCAAGTGTCCTAGAAGTTATTGTAAATCTTTAAACGATTTACAATAACTTCTAGGACACTTGAAAGCTCGATAATGGAAACACCAGAACCTTTGAAAATCGACATTAATTCAGGGCATTTTCTACAAAAGTTCGTCGACATTAATCAGTATCAATTCTGCAAAGTCGAATTTCTATATCATCAACTCCAGATGAATTTACAAATAGCAAAGCATTTTTGTATCTGTTATATTTATGTCACTAAACTTAAATCCATTCCATTTACAAATTCATGAACCCAAAAGAAATACTAAACTGGTTATATCAGAATATCACAAAATTTGCTTTAACTTACTGCTGATTGTTACAACGCGAAACACTACCGACATGTTCCTTTACACCGTGCTATACCCGACACACTAGAAATATCAACAGTATAATTGATTCAATTTTCACAGTAATTCAGTCACGTACACTTTCTCGTAGCTTCATTCAACTCACTTTTGCCGACATGCTAACGCTAAGAATACCAAATGAAGGCTTAACAAACTCCTTTTCCTCTATGGTGGTGATATTCTAAGCGTAGCTTAGATGTGGTGCAGAGCCGAAAGTATGGGGCACCCAGTGAGGATCTAACACACTATTCAGTCTTAAGTGATCTAGCAGGACAAGCTTGCTAACCATTATGCCACATCGAAGTTCCCCTCTTTTCCTTCTATACATGTAAACTCATCTTATTCACACTTTTACATTGTTCGGACTGTTGTCCTCATCTTTGTTGCCATATTCACAGACGCTTCTTCAGGTGATTGGAATTTCGAACTGAATCTTTTATTTCGTCCACTGGGGTAGATTGTTCTAGTTCCACGTGTCACACTTCTTCCGAATGTCTCAGTTATCTCCCATTAACTTAATTCCCCATGTTTTTGTTCACCTCTGTAATAGCCAACCAATGCTTCTATCCACACGGCCATGTGTCTTTGAGGACATCAGTGTATGAAATTTGGGGACTTATAAATATAGACAAACTCAATCTTATTCATGCGTTACACATAGAAACCTTTACTTTGAATTCCAGAATTTTAAAAGAATATTTCTTTCTTTCAAAACCTTTCTTATATTTAAACAAATTTTAAATTACACCAACTCACTATACTGGTTTTGTATCTAAATTGTTTGAACCATGCTTCAAGTATAGTTTTAATATACTGTTAATAAATGTCGTGAATTAATTCGCTTTTCTTTTTTTTATATTGTTATATCTGTCTGAATTTCTGGGATGATGAGTTATTATTATTTACTTATATATTTATGTGAATTCAATCTCTGGACCGGGTAGTGTGTACTTGAACTTAGTGGAAACGGAGCGAGCAATAATTGAGCAGTACTAAAAGTAAGAACTAGATGATATGTTCCTAGGCATAGTCAGAGGAACGAAAACAATCTACCGCCGTAGGTTTGTGGAGGTCACTCAGCAGAAATAGCCATGTGTTCACGGGAACTGAAAACAAATGTCGCAGAAAATAAAACATACAGAGATAACAGTGAAAGCATAGTAAATTGTACATTCATATCATACAATTTATTTATTTTTTGTGTACTGTTGTGTGTATGTTTGGTTACAAATAACAATAAATATTTTTTTTATATATATAACCAATAGAAGGTTCAAAATTGTATGTTTACAGTTGTTTAAATTGCTTCAAAGTTTTTCTTGTAAGGATTGAAGTGTTTATGAAGATATTTTATGAAATAGTAAAAACTGAGAGATTGTGTGTATAACAATGGGTAAGTTTGATAAGTTATTTTTGCGCTTGCAGGAAAATTAAACAGTTTGTTTTTGGTGTTGAATTTTGTAATATTGTACTCATGACGTTTCATAGCGTTTTTTTTCCTAAGGGACAAACGCGATTTCTCCACAGCTACATCTTGTATGTGAGAGAAGGCAAGAGAGAAAGAATCAAGATGTCCAAGTATTTATAATGTTGTATGTCACGTGGCCGGTTCGAGAACACATAACCAGATTTTGGCGGTAAATTGACTCTGAACACTTGTGTGTAGGCGTTGTAATGTTTTGCATATACATTTGCCAGTCAGAAGTCGGAGAATTATTCAAGGCTTGTAGGATCCACTTTGGTGTTTAGTTTGTACAAAAACTGACGTCGAAAGAAAGTGGTAGCAGAATGCTAAAGAATGCTGATTACTGATAAATTATTAGTGTCAGTCCAGCCGACATTTCTCACTTTTGATCATGTACCATATTGTTTGCATAATTTAATCATTTCTCATTAAATGAATATATTTTCCGGTATTAAAATATTTTATTTATTTAACTGCCTTTTTTGACGGTGGTAGGTTTGACACGTGTAATTAGAACAGTGCCGACATGTGGGTGCTGCCAGAAATCGACTTTAAGGACAGTAAAGAAGATGCGGTCTGGTAGGACGATCAGTTTCCACAAAGAGACGGAACAAACAATATCCAGGGTTGCCAAATTAAATTTTTTATTTAAAGCCAAATAACACGTATATATATATATATATATATATATATATATATATATATATATATATATATATAGATAGATATTATTATTTATTCGAAAATTATAACATAAATATGTTATAAAATCACTACAAAAATAGCCATTTTGTTTCAACACTTCTGGTGTCTTATCAAGTGATGGTGTTGAATGCATTCAACACCATCACTTGATAAGACACCAGAAGTGTTGAAACAAAATGGCTATTTTTGTAGTGATTTTATAACATATTTATGTTATAATTTTCGAATAAATAATTATATTTGCTCTACTCTGTATTGAGCACTCTTTTAAGAATAGTATTTATTGGTTATTGGAATTAATTCCGTATACACGAATCATATACTTGGGTATATATATATATATATACAGTGTAACCCGGATATAAGAGAAACCCGGATATAAGAGAGATTTTCTCTGGTCCCAAATTAGAGCCTGTGTTAATGTATATATAATAGACCAAACCCTGATATAAGAGAAACCCGGATATCAGAGACTTCTCCGGTCCCGACAACTCTCTTATATCCGGGTTACACTGTATATATATATATATATATATATATATATATATATAAAACGGAAAAAGCCAAATTAAAATTTTTATATAACGCCAGATAAAAAGCCAAATAAACATGTGAGATTTTATTTATTTATTAATCACAGTCGGATATTTTGGGCGTTTTAGAATGAAACCACTTTCTTTATTATTTCTTTCAATATTGATTTTTTTTTAAGTGTAAATTTATAAATTTAATTTGACAATAGTCAAACAAGTCTGATTCGCAGGAAAATCTTTATTTAGTGTTTTTCATTTTTTTAAAAAGTTTTTAATGATACTTTAACTTTATGATTAAAAACGGATTTAGATAAATTTCATTAAATTTAAATTTTGTAATTGAAAATAGTTTTTTGTACCTAACTTATTAAATCTAATGATATAATAATAACCGTTTTATTAATTACTCATTTTAGTATATGTATCCGTAAGAAATCTTTTTTCATTTAAAGAACCTAAATATTAACTTATGAAAGAAACATCGGAGAAGAGGTTCGAGCATGTGAAAGACCAGGAAAAAAGCGGTCATTAGTTTATTTATTTCTTTATTTATTTATATGATAGACAATTATGAAAGAGAAAATTCTTTCTTTTAATTGGCGGCTGAAATTGGCATTGGTTTGAAAAAGAATCATTATTCCTTTCTTTTTTTTTTACAATACATTTCTGGGATCCATTCCCCATTCTGGAGTAAGGATAGGATATGATGATAAAAACGGCCGAAATTTCCCATAATTCAGGCGCATCACTGAGGATAAAAAAAGAAATGATTGTAACATAGCAGTTGTAATACTGTTTTTTAGCATGTAAAACCCAAGAATAGCTGCACCTATCGCAAATTGTTTCATTGTGTCGTGCCAGAAGTTATTTCTTATCAGAGTCCATCTTATACATCTACAAATAAATCTATCATTCGCCCTTGCATCGAATACTGTTGCCATATCTAGTCTGGTGCCCCAACCGTTCATCTTGCGGTTCTCGACAAGATCCAAAGAAGGATCTGTAATGTAATCGGCCCTGAATTGGTTTCTCGACTTCAGACACATTATCACAGGCGTGTTGTGGCTTCCCTCTATCTTTTCTACAAATATTTTCATGGCTACTGCTCTGACGAGCTTTTTTCCCTGGTGCCCGACTACATGAATTTTTAAGTGTGCTGCTAGATTGGCATCTACGTCTCACCCATTTACTGTTGAAATAGTTAATGAAAATGTAACCGCCACTTCTACTCCAACAGTTTATATTTCCTCGTACTACCCGACATTGGAACTACATTCTTCTCAGTTGTTTCTTTGATAACTACAGTCTTAAATAATTTAAATAATCTTCTGTTGCCTTGATTCTTTTTTTCTATTCCTCAATTCTCCTCTACTACAGTCTGTAGTACACTACACACATTCTTTTTTTCTCACTTTCACTGTCCCTACCACACTCTGCGTGCTAGTGGCACTCCTACCTTGCGTGGGGTGAAAGGCTTAAAACAAAAGCAATTTCCTGGTGCCAAAGCAACATGAAAAAGGCTAGATTTCATAAATTTAACGTGAAAGGAAGCAACCGGAAAGACAAAAAAAGAAAAGGAAAGAGAATGGAAATGCAAATCATTATTTCAAGGGCAGATAACTCGTTACGAATTTCCTTTTTCTAATATCAACAAACAAGAGAAGAGTTAGCGAAAGGAAAGATGTACGTAATTATGAATACTTTCAAATCATTATCGCACATCTTGTTCAAATGAAGGCAATACAATATGTAAGTCTTTCTTTGTTTATCGTTTAAATAATTTTTTTCATGACATTTTTGCGGAGGTTGAAGGAATTGAACTGATGGTCTTGTAAGAAACTGAAAGTCAGTCACTTATTTCTGATAAACGATTTTTACCGAATTTTTTTTATTAATATCCTTTTTTTTCTCATTTTCAGCAAAGCATTTTTAAAAATAAATTTATTACTTAGTATCAGTAAAAAAAACTGAGTATTATTCACCAGGCAACAAAATTGTTAGTATCACTATGAAATTTACATTTTATTTATTTATTTATTTTTTGTAAATAAAAGAAAGAATGATTCGCATTAAAAATAATTTTAATGATTAGTGTTAAAAAAAATGTTCAGTTCGTTATTGTTATTTTCATTTTTTTCTCTAATTTCTTTTTTCTAATCCACATTAAAAAAGAAAAAAAGAAAAAGATAGGCTAACAATGCATTATGTATTTTATTACTTTTAAAAATTCAAATTCAGATGTATTTTTAAATTTGTTGAATTTAAAATAGATTTCACTTAAAATTCCATTTCATTTAAAAATTATTTTGTAAATATTTGAATTTGAAATTATTCCATCATAAATTCCAATTCACGCCAAAAATAAAAACTATATTTTGTTTATTGAAATCCTTTTGAAGAAAGAAATGTGTTACAAAGTTCTTTTTTTATTTTTACTTCACTTACCTGAATTATTCAGACTGAATATAATTTTCATTTTTAGTTTCTCGGTAGTTATTTTCATTTTTTAAAAATGAATTACTTTCGTTTAAGATCCTTTTCTTTGTATCAATAATTCTATCAGTTGTCGTTTTACACAAATTTATAATTTATTTTAAACATTCATTAACAAAAAAAATAGAAAAAGAAAAAAGGGTAGTGTAGTCCGAAAGTCTTGTCACACCTTACTTCTCTTCTAAATTGTAGGAGCTAGTGTCATCCATCTGGTATAGAAAATTATATTATGTATGGGTAACAAGACTTTTGGACCACCCACTCTATATTCGAGGACGGGGAGAGAAAGCAGTTCGTAAAAACAGAATTTTATTCTTACAGTTTTTTTCCTTCTTCCTAGGGAAGTTGTCGTACTTAGACTGGTCCACACATAAAAACAAAACATCCCTCCTCCAGAAAAAATACCCCCCCCCCGAAAAAGAAACCAAAACATCCCCTCCAGAAAAACAAAAAACAAACTCCTCCTCCCCGGGAGGGGGGGGACTTTTTGGGGTCGGTGGGGTAATAATTCCTGTAGGTACCTCCAAAAATTCACTAAAAAAAGAGAACCTACCATGAAAAAGGACCCACAAAGTTTTATCCTCAAAATGTTTGTTATTATTAAGAGGAAAACCAAAGTATTTTTTTATTTTAAATATTTTAATCCTTCTTAGCATATTTGAAATTTTGGTTAAAAATCCTGTTTTTCTTACGTCAACAAGTGGGTCAAAGATTAGGAATTTTTAGTATCTTTTTTGTGGTAAAAACATTGATTTGGAAATTCTTGCAAAATTCAGTTGTTGGATTTTAAAGCATTAATTAAATTTTCAGGACTTATTCACAAATGAATGAAATTTCCAAATTTTTTTTTACTTAATTTTATGATATTTTGAGAAATTAAAATTCCATGCTCTTCATATATATAAAAGCAGGACTCCTCAGAATTTTTAAATCCTCAATTTGTTTTTGTTAAATGAACATCATTTACCGAAAATCTGCTCTAAATACTAAAATAAAAAATGCCACAAAACTATGACATTATTTAATTAGAAAAGCTTTTAATTACCTTTATAAATGAGATATATTAAGGACAATATTGTCTTAAGAAAAACTTTTTTTCAATGAATAATGAATTTTTACAAGAATTGTTTTCATTTTTTTTAAAATTAGAATAATTTAAATTTTAAATCTTTAAAATACAATATTAATTTCACCCTTTTAGATGTCATTAAAGGAAAACTATATTTAACAGTAACTTTAAAGCCAGAAAGTATCTAAAATTAAAAAAAACACATTAGATCACTGAGAATTATTTTCTTAAATTTTAAAGATTTCTGAGTATTTAAAAATTATATATAAAAGGTGCTCACATTATATTCATTTATTTTTTATGGCTAAAGTCTCCTTAGAACAACATTAGATAAACAATCTGTCATCAAGCTGTCAAATATGTCAACAGTTTAAATAAACATATACTGATGTGTTAAAAATGCATTTCTGTGATATTTTAAACTTAAATAATATTTATTTTAAATCAAATTAATTATACTTTAAATCAGCTAATATTCCTCAAATAAAGTTTCAGAAAAGTATATTTTATTTTTGGAAGAGATGTAAAACTATTTGGGTTGAGTCAGTTATATGCCTTGCATGATACAAGCTTAGGTACATGACTGATGAGGCAGATATTTCCAGCAGAAGGTTGCCATTTCTTTCTGTGATAGACCAGTTGCCATCCAAGGCTATAGAACCTGGTCTGTCCTGGTATTTACCCATAGCTGGTGGAGAAGAAGATTCATACCTTTCACAAGGGTATTAGCACATAAGTGAATGTAATGAATTCGAGTGGAATTTGAACTCGGCTCCAGTAAGGGCTTTGAATATCAAACAAAAACAAGATATTGATAAATAAACTACCATGAAAAGGGTTAAATGGATATCAAGAATCATAGACTGATAACAATTTGTTCCTAGAAAATTGAAAATTCTAAAACGAACCAAGTGGCCAGCTAAGAACAATACTTAATTTGTATGACAGGTGAGGTGTTGACAACTGATAGGTAATGCTGCCATGAGCGTGTATGTGGTATCGACATGAGGAGAATTGGATAAAATTTTAAATGTCAATTAGAGATAAAAGGTAGAGGTTTTAGATGCCAATTACAGGTTATTTAAGGAATGTTTCTAAAGTGAACCAAATGACATGAGAGCCAGGTGTCCAGTATCTGATTTTGGATGGAAAGGAATTAAAATCTTTCTGCAGACATGTCAGGATTGAAAACAATAACTACCTGACTTAATTTTTCGATAAAAGCACATGGCGATATCTTGACATTTGGCTGAATGATTGTCACCATAATGAAAGTTGCAAGATTTTCCCTGGGAAAGTGTCTCTGAGTTGAGGGCGAGAAGGTCAATTGCTTATTCAACTTTCAAACCAGGAAAAAGAAATCAACACCGGTGTCAATTCACTTATGAGGTGATAGCATTTTGAACAATAATTTAAAAAAAAAATTAGTCCTCACTGAATGGTCGAGATGACAGGTGCAGAAGAGCAATCAAGGAAGGAGAAGGAACTTCCTGCACCCCCTGAAGGGTAGCAGGCACAGACAAGACACCAAGGAGGGTGAAGGAGCTGCCCATACCCACTGAGGAGCATTAGTGATAGATGCTAAGGGGAGGAAGAAGCTGTGGGTGGAATAATGCCTACACCCGTTACCTGAGAAAAGTGTGTGAGGTGGGGTGAGATTTCCAACTTGAGAAATAATTAATTTCTCAGGACCAAAAAGCAATGAAGATGCAAGGTAGAGGAAATATCAATTCCTCAATTGTATCACCCCCACCCTGCACCATTTTTTGGCAGACATCAATAAATACGATGTGCAAAGTGAATTCAGAGAGACGGAAGAGAGATCGCCCCGAGACTCCATACCAGTTGCAGAACACAAGACAACGCACATGACTATCTGCTGAAGCAAACCTCCGACATCAACCTTGAGCAAAACTTACCAAATCAGCTAAACAAAATTTGCTAACTTCGCAAGCCAAACCTTACCAGCTTAACCAAATATTGCATCTGATTTAGGAACAGGTTGGGTATGCTAACACCTAGACCCTAACAACTATTAACAAACCATTGTATGCAGTACTTGATATAAAAATAGTAAATATTTTTTTATATAATTTTGAGTTGTTTTTCTATTTTACTGTACTCTTTAAAGGGTATAGAGTTACAATTGGTTCCCATGGACCATAAGTCTGACTCTGAAGGTGTTACAGATTTTTTTAATAAAAAAAATTACATTGCAATGAAAATCAACTAAAAAAAGGTACTAAGTAGCTATTTTAGCAAAAAAACTAAAAAAAAAACTCCTTCCACTCAATTTAAATTAATTATGAAATGCAGCAAAGTATTTTACACCTGTCTATATTTCTGAGACGAGGTATTATGTACATTATTTACATTATTTGGATATTGTCCTCATCTTTTTTGCCATATTTATCACAACGTTTCAGCCTTTCAGTAACTGTCTATATTTCTGAGATGAGGTATTATGTACACTATTTACATTATTCGGATATTGTCCTCATCTTTGTTGCCATATTTATCACAACGTTTCGGCCTTTCAGTATCTGTCTATATTTCTGAGATGAGGTATTATGTACACTATTTACATTATTCAGACTATTGTCCTCATCTTTGTCGCCATATTTATCACAACATTTCGGCCATTGTACACTCCAGCCTTCTTCAGGGGGCTTGGAATGTTGAACTGAATCTTTTAACTAGAACAGTCTACCCCAGTGAGTGGAATAAAGGGTTCAGTTCGACATTCTAACCACCTGAAGAAGGCCAGAGTGTACAACAGCCAAAACATTGTGATAAATATGGCGACAAAGATGAGGACAATAGTCCGAATAATGTAAAAAGTATTTTGCTTATTGGAAATATTAAATTTAATCTATTAGCTTGAAAGTAAAACTAAAATAAAAGCTTCAAGAAAGATTTTTCATTTTTAAAAATCAATTTAAAACTGTGGGTATCATGTTTTCTGTGGTGGTATTGTAAGCAAACTTTGGAAATATTTTGCAGTAATGAGAAATAAAATAAAGCATTCTTTTATGTGAATGAATTGGTTTTGTCAAAATATGAAAATTTTTTTGGTGGCCAGGGGATCAAATTAGGTAAGAATTTATTTGTTTAAAACTAAATTTTCTTTAACCTCATATATAACCAGTAGTTTAAAAATATAATGCTTTTATTAAAGTATAATGAATTATCTTATTTTTATACTTACTGAATGGGATATAGGAAATTAGATTAATAGCCTCTTACTCCTTTGATATTGAATAGTAGTCAACACGAGATATCAGAATTATTTCCTTTTTGTACATCCATACCAAAAATTATCTAACAGTTGCTAAAAGGAAAAAATAAAATAAAATTCTCTTAAAAATGGTTTGCACTCAAAAATTACATTGAACTTTATATTTTTAAAATCTCCAAACATGTCTTTATTTAAAAAATAAAATCTTGTGATGAACAGTAATGCGATTAATTTAAAAATTACACTAAAAAATTACAAGTTTTAAAAAAATAAATATTAAGTTTTTTTTCTGTCGAAAAAGAAAATAACGTATTTTTTTATGCAAGGACCAATTCTCAAAATATTTTTGAGTTTCATTGAATTTCTTTTTTTTTTTTTTTTTTTTCCTTGCAAGATGTGGGTTGAATTTTCTGTATGTTCACACTTGATATTGCATAAAGTTTTATAGAAATATCTTTAGGGGGAAAAAATAACTGATTGATTTACCCTGTTTTAAAAACATGACTGGTTCATTTTTTAGCTTTTTAAAATCCACATCATAAACTAATTTCTGGTGAGAGATACCATTTTCTTTCTCAAATGTGTTGTCCAAAGACATAAATATAAATAGTTTATGCAATGATTTTTTTTTTTTGTTTACTTTATAATTTTTGAATGAATTTGCTTCCATGGGTTAGAGAAGAAATGGACATTTTCCTGGTTGTAGTTTAAGGTATCTTCTAATTGAGTGTACAATTTCAAGAATATTGATAAAGATTGGTCACTCATTTTGCAAAGCAAAGTAACATATAAAATTTAGTCTAAAAAAAAAACATTCAAAGCAAAATACCATTTTAATTCACTGTAAAAAAAAAATAATCCAACAAATAAAAGCACATACAAATTATTACATATTTAGAAAGATTTTCTTTTCTTTCCAGCCATATGAATATCTTTAAGATTGTCCCAGAAATACACAAGAATTTGCAAGTTGAACAGACTGAGTTGCAAATTTATCAATCTCAAACAAAATCAGATATCGACTGGAAATGCTATCATTACACAAGAAAATAAATGGCTTCCTTAGAAAGCAAAAATACTAAATTAAAAATCAAATCGAAAACCGTGGTATCGAGGAAAAAAACTGGAAACCAATACCAAAACATAAATTACCAAACCAACCAACTCTACCTTGGACTTGTCCTCATAACTCATATAAACATTAAGCTCTACAAAAATGAATTTCTCAAATTTCATAAAATGAAACAAGTGGGGGGGGGGGTGACAGATTAAAAAATATTTTTACCAAGATTTTATAAAACAAAAACATTTCAAAAATAATTTGATTCATTTATCAATAAGTCCTGAAAGTTTCATTAAAATCTGACAATTATCCGATTTTTGCAAGAATTTTCAAATCAATGTGTTTTTGCCACATAAAGCCACTCAAATTTCTCATCTGTTGACACAAAAAAAACAACTTTTTAGCCAAAATTTCAAAGATTCTAAAAATGATTTAAAAATATAAATCAAAAAATACTTTTGTCTTTCCTCTTAATAATAACAAAGATTATGATGATAAAACTTAGTTTTTATTATGTTTGAGGTATTTTTTCATCATGGTATGCTCATTTGTTAGTGAATCAGTGGTGGTACCTATATTTAAGTCTAGATTTTTGTTTTCACTGTCCATTCTGAAAGAAAATGTGTTTTATTAAATTATGCAAGCACCTACTATCAGAAAAAAATTTTTTTTGACTTTTAAATTGATAATACAATATTTTTTTTCATTCTGACACAAGTGTTGCAGCCTAAGGAAAGTCTGAAGAATGTTAATCTAAAAGCATTATTTCCTAAAATTTGCATATTTTTTTTTATGAATGGACCAATATATTTAAGTATTGCCAATGTTATATAATTGGATTTTTCAGTTACACATTAGCTGCATTGAATTGTGGTGTAGTAAATTCTTTTCTTTTTTTTATTTTAAATATAAAATAGGTTTATATATAAAATTGCTTTGAACATTATATTTAGCGTGTCCTGTGTTTGAGTCAATAAAAAGTCTTATTAAAGAAAATGTACTTCTAGACTGGGATTGATTCTGTATTCCATTTTTAATCTGGGAAAACCCCTTTCAAGCCAAGTGGACTTTACCAATTAACCAAACAATGTGATTGTAACGAAGCAATGCTCAATTACCCTATTCAAAATAGAAATGCTTTTTGAGGAAAAAAAGTTGATTGTTTAGCAAAAATAATCTCTGATATTTGGTCTTGTGAATAATCAGGAAAGTTGGAAGTAATCAACTGTGAATTTTGGTCTATTGATTAAAGGCCACTACTCTCAGTTTATTTAGGATGACAGGTGAGATAAATTACATCCTCCAGTATCCATAGCAAAAACTCTTTTTTTATTTCTTAAGAAAAGTGATTTTTATATGAAACAAAGGATTCTAACTTGTAGAAACAATATAGTTTGTTATGGGTTACAGTTAACTCTTCCCATTTCTTTGGGGCTGTAGTTTACCTAAGATACCTCCTCTGTTGACCATGATTTGTGCCAATAACCTAGACACTTGTGTTTCCAGAGAATCAGAAGAGACATTTAAACTGTATTTTCATACTTTTGTTTCTTGAAAGGTTATGTCATATGACAGATACTTGTGGAATGCTAGAAGACTTTACAGGCATAAATGTAATATAAACACTAAGCAAAAGAAACTGACTCAAAGGAATTGCTGTCTAATACAGGAACTGTGTTTTGGCTTTTATTTTATTTTTTTTTATAATATTGTTCTTCCAATTCAAGAGCCACTCATGGTAGAGGTTTACTGACTGGGATTGTTCTAAGAGCACAAAAGAATAGGAAAAGGGAGAAATGCATATGAAGATATGTAGTCTAGATATTGGTTCTCTAGACTTAAACAGGCCAAGATGGTAGTGGTTGGAGATGCATCCTTTCATTAATCTATCTCACAGAGTAAAAGCTTTGGGTAAGAAGCTGTCAGAGTGGAACTTAATCCTTACCAAAGGAAAATGAAGGGAATGAAGTTGATTTGATGCCATTTATGTGGCATGACTGGCCTTAACTGTTTATAAATCATCTGTCAATTGATTCAATCTAAAAAAACAGGTATAAATTTTCTTGTCTGTTTGAAATGAGAGCTTTTTTGTTTCTTGACTGCTTGAAGTAATTTTTTTTTTTTTTTTTTTTTTTAAGTGAAATCATTTTTTTTTCATAAAAAACCAAAATGAAGGGCCTGGAAACAACAACAGAGAATACAATTCAACAATTAGAAAATGCTATATCCTCAGGCGATGTAAAAAATGCGCAAGCACTTGTGGCTATATTAGCCAAGCAGAAACAATTGATGAAGATTGATTTAATACCCAGAATCACAGCTGATAGTGGATACTTGTGAGTATGTTACCTATGTGTTTATTTATATTACTTTTGTTTTGATTTAATTCCTGCAACAGTTTGCTATACTCTGTAATTGGGGCTATGGAATACGATGCAGTCCTAACTGTTGCCTGACAATGTTGACTTGATATTCATCTTATTTTTTAAACAGTAACATTAATAAGAAACAACCTAGAAATAGAGTAACCCTTACTAACAAAAATATGCCTTACAACAGGAATTGAACTGATTTCTTTTTCCTTCAGGGAACCACTCCTTTATCCAAAGTGTGCCCTACCAATTAGGCAATGGGACACCATGATAAGGCAAAGCTTGCTTTCCTTCTTAAGGAATGCACATCTCTCGCTAGAGCCTTTCAGAGCTTATGGTTTTCTCTGGCCTAATTATTAAGGCACACTTTGTGTGTTTTTTTTGTTTTTTTCTTATTGTATTTATCCATCACCTATTTGTTATGCTTCTTTTCCTTGCTGTGGGTCCTGTTGACCTCCATCTTGGGTAAACACTTTACAAAATGGTGTACACCATTGTCTTTGCTTACCAAGATGAGATACTATCAGTACTAAAGGATGCTTAAACTATGCCTTTTGGCTGCAGCTGCTCAATATCAAGTCACTTTCTGTTTAAAGAATCTAATTATTTTCACTATTATTGTCACTGGTATTCCACTTTTCTGAGAGTACAAATAGATAAAGGACTTTTCTTTGCTCATTCCTCTTAAGAAACATCAAAGAAATTTTATTTTAATTTTAATTATAATGTAATTATTAGTTAATAGTCTTAGAGTTATTTCCCTTACACATATTTTCTTTCTTACCAGTTTTTACTTGTGTAAATTCTTGGAAACTGGTGACCCAGTTGGAATGAAAAATTCTTTATTCTGCAAGTTACGGCATTTTAACAATATTGTGCTAGCAAAAATTGCTGAACTAGACAATTATAAAGAAATTGTATCAATATAATATTTAATATTATTTTTGTTACAGCAGCAAAATTAATAAACACAGGTTAGATTTTACAAGTAAGCACCAGTCACCATTTGTGGTTGGGCTAACTTAGTGACTAATTAGGTTGGAACAGCCATTGCACTCACCAACTCTTATTCTGCTAAAATCTCAAAAGGCACTATTGTGTTGTTACCTGTCTAACCCAAATATGTAAGTTTCTCTTTTTCTGTTAAAAAAATAAATAAATAAATTTAATTACAGTTTAAAAATATGTTCTAAATGGGCCTGCCAGGGTGAGAAATAGTGGCAGTGTGGCTGAAGGTCAGACATGAGGAATGATCACTATAGATGAACATTAGAATTTGAATTTAAGGGGGAAGATACTGAAACAGTTTTAGGAAAGAGCATCAGGTGGAAAAAAGGTTTGTTAAGCTAATGAAAATTAAGTCAAACACATTGAAGAAGTTGATAACAATGGTTGTTGTAAAAGGTCAAAATACTCATGCTAAAAATTGGGTTGTCAGCATGAAACTAGATATCATTAATTCTCCTATAATTTCCCTTCTGTCATCTGGAGATTGCAGTAGAGACCGAGAACCTTAAAAAGTGTATTAAGTATAAAAAAAATTAAAATGCATAGCTGCAGTGACATGACACTTGTTTCTCTTTCTTTCATACACATTCATTAACCATGGGCCAAAAATCAGACTGGGCTATCCCAATATGGCTGGAGTTAATTTGATTTAGTCAAAAACCGCAAATTGATCATTTTCCAAATCTGGCTTATTCAAAACACCATCCAGGTTGTCATGTGCTTTTGTTGATTGAAAATCCACTTAAGTGGATGTGTAGGTGGTGTAATGAAAACTTAAAGAGCTGAGTTCAAATTCCAGTCAGATTCATTACATTCACTTATGCAAAAATATCCTTGGCAAAGGTGTGAATCTATCTCCACTTGCTATGAGTTAAATATTAGGACTTGTATCAGGACTGGAAAAATCATTGTTATACTTGAAAATTGTTGATGCAATATTCACTTGCAAATATAAATAATTATTCTTAAAATTCAAAATATGTTTAAGCTTTAAATAACCCATAATGGGTTGATAATTCATAAAAAAAAACAAACAAATCAATCAAAAAAAATACTCCACTGAAAAATCTTGATCCCAAAATTGTTGAGGAGGGTGAAGTTTTTTCTTGTAAATCTTATTCCAAAGGACGTTGGCTGTTCAAGTAGAATATGAAACTGACGCTTATAAAACTTGACAGTTTTATAGACAAGCAAAAACTTATTCTATTTTCTACTGAATGTTCTTTTTAAAATATAGTTTCATTTTTATACCGAAAATGGTATTAAAAGCCATTTTCTTATATAGAGACATTCCGCACCCATTGACCTAACAGCCAGTGCTACTGTTGGTTGAAATTTATAAAATCTTTCTATTAGAAAAAATTTCCAGGAAAATAGGTTTCTTAAGTGCACTGTTATCACTCTTTCCAGTTTTGCTAGGCGTTTACCTCTTAGCCTTTTGTTTGAAGTAGTGTGGAACATCAACATCTGGATTATGTCATTATTTTCTTTTTGAGTCACATGTGATATCCATTTTAATTGTTGTTGGTGTTAAAAGTCCTAAAATGATCCAGTACTGGGTACAGTTCTTTGTTTGTGATTCTATAGCCCCAGTCCACAAGGTTTGAAGAGGGATGGTCCTTTCTAAGACCTACAGGGTTCATTTGTTCAAAGCCATATATTCATATATTCATGCACATTTTCTGTATATTTGGTCTGTGCATGACATAAAAAAACCGACAATGTATCCAGTAGTCAGTCTGTGTGATAATGAGTAGCAGTCAGCTGTAAGGAGAAGTCATTAACAACTTTCCTATAATATGAAAACTGTTTTTCTCAGAAGAAACTGAACTAAGAAAAAGAAAGGTAAAACAATTTTTGTAAATCATCAATTTTTTCTTTCTTCTTTTCCTTCCTTTTTCTTTCTTCTTTTCCTTCCTTTTTCTTTCTTCTTTTCCTTCCTTTTTCTTTCTTCTTTTCCTTCCTTTTTCTTTCTTCTTTTCCTTCCTTTTTCTTTCTTCTTTTCCTTCCTTTTTCTTTCTTCTTTTCCTTCCTTTTTCTTTCTTCTTTTCCTTCCTTTTTCTTTCTTCTTTTCCTTCCTTTTTCTTTCTTCTTTTCCTTCCTTTTTCTTTCTTCTTTTCCTTCCTTTTTCTTTCTTCTTTTCCTTTCTTTCTTCTTTTCCTTTCTTTTTTCTTTCTTCTTTTCCTTTCTTTTTTCTTTCTTCTTTTCCTTTCTTTTTTCTTCTTTTCCTTTCTTTCTTCTTCTTTTCCTTTCTTTCTTCCTTTCCTTTCTTTCTTCCTTTCCTTTCTTTCTTCCTTTCCTTTCTTTCTTCCTTTCCTTTCTTTCTTCCTTTCCTTTCTTTCTTCCTTTTCTTTCTTTCTTCCTTTTCTTTCTTTCTTCCTTTTCTTTCTTTCTTCCTTTCCTTTCTTTCTTCCTTTCCTTTCTTTTTTCCTTTTCTTTTTTCTTCTTTTTTTTTTATCCTTCCTTTCTTTTTATCCTTTCTATCCTTTCTTTCTTTGTGGATGAGATTACTATTTTTACAAGAATAAACTTTCACCCACTCAATATTCCACAACTGGCAACCAATGAATGCAATTTGAACATGCAACACGCAACTACTAGGTAAAATAACTCCTTCACAAAATGGCATCTCCAATTTTGAATTAAACGTGAACAACGACAGTCATGAAGTAGAGCAGATTATGTTGAATCAATTTCTGTGTCTACTGCTAGGAATGTTGCTTCATTGTGTTAAACCAGACAATTTATCTAGTTTAGAATCCATCCTCGCACGTAACCTACAGAAGGATTATGGACTGAACATGTAAATAATGAAGTTTTAGAGAAAATGGAAACAAAAAGAACATTTATATTTAACATCAGAAAGAAGCAGTTGAAATTTCTAGGGTATAATAATGAAGAAAGAACTTGTTTGACATTGTTTTGCTTTTAATCAAGATCACAAAGCTGCACAAGATATTTGTACTGTGTGCAGAGCTGACATCATTACTGACAGAATGGCAAAGAAATGATTCTCTCATTTCAAGGAGATGTTCAAATTCACAGACTCTCAGAGCAAACAGAAGATGTTGAAGATGCTCATTCTTGTCTACTTGACATTCCATTTCAAAGGGGGGGTCTAATCTGAGATAATATTTCAATAACATTGGACAGCAGTTTCACTAGATGACCAGAGTTACGATGAAGAAAAAATGCTATGGAAGATTATTCTTCAAGATCATTTGCAGAACATCAGAAAAAAAAAAATGAATGAATATATGTAACAACCTAACTGACACTTTTTGACCCTGTCTTATTTATCTTGACCTTTTAATATTACTTGATTTTTATTGGATCATTCTGAGCTACCATTAAAAAAGGATTCATTTTCTCCTTCCACATGTTCCTCCTTCCAACTCCTCTGCAGTTCATTTCGGTTGTTTCTTGAAATGTTGGTGCAATTGCTTTTCTTATTTTTTTCCTTTTCAGTTTTTTCTTTCTTTTGTCTTTTATCCAAATTACTGATTTTGTCATTTATATATATATATATATATATATATATATAATTTCTTTTGTCTGCTTTTTGTCTTGCAGCATTAAAGTCATTGTGGAAGATCGTTTGTCTTCTGCACCTCCATTTCTCATAAAAATTAATTCACAATCAACTGCTGGAGAACTAAAGAAACTGGTAAGTTTTTTTGAGATGTTGAAATGCAAATATTACTGTTAGAATTTCATTGACTGTTTTTCATGCAATGAGATTGTAATATTTATTTATATATATTTATATTTATTTATATATAGTGTATTATTTTCTATAACAGTATGAGTTTCACACACAAGTTGGAGCATAAGTTACAATTCCTACTTGTCTATATTTTGGAAACAAAGGAGAAATGGCAAAAAAGTTTTATTTAAAATTACATAAGAAATTTACTCCAGTTGATATGTTAGGCATATGAATGGTCAATCAATTGGATGTGACAGTGATGGTTGTGGTGTAAGAAGAAAATTAACTTTGAATTAAGAGATGAATGCATAAAAACACGTTACATATAGATGGCTAAGAAGGGCAACTGTGTGTGTGTGTGTGTGGAGCATGATGGCCAAATGGTGTGTAGAACAAGAAAAACTGAAAATCAACTTTGTATTTCTATTCTCTAGCTTAGAAATTCTGTTTGCTTTCTTGTTAAAGGAACTGACATGTTTATTATGTATACAAAATGAATTAAAATAATTTAGCAAAATAATTTGTCAAAACTGATATATAAATACAATTGAAGTTTCTATGTTAATAGTTTCTTTTTATGCAATTCTTGCTTGTGGATCTCTTTTCTGGCTTTCTAATCAACTTTGATATTCAAAATTTAAATGCAACATCAATTGTTATCTTCTATCTCCTTGAATTATGTCCTTTATTGTCCTCTCTCCTTTATAAAGTTTTTGTCTAAAATTCTTTCACACCCAGTAACCCTTTGCTTCTTAGTGGCTTTATTGCCTTGCTTGGGGTGAAAAGATTAAAAAAAATACCCCCAACATTTTATGTTAGTTATGTTTAGTTTTAAACAAAATTATTTTTATATATCCTATTATTGTATTTTATTTGTCTTTTTAATCTTTGCCCCCCCCCCCCCTGAAATGTTCCATTATGTCCTAACTTATCTAATTATTCAAAAGATTCATCATGTTACACTTGTGATTTCTTTTCTTTTTTTTTTTCTTTTCTCATCATCTCTGATTTCTTACAACGTTGTACATTGGAAATAACAATTTTTTTTTAATGCTATGTCCCTTTAGAATGTAGGCAAGCACCATTGAGCCTGGTCAGTATTTAGATGTGGGGACCGTTTGGTAACACATGGTACTGTAAGCAATGGTAGAGATGTGATCATGATATGATTCCAGTCTTAATAACCTTGCTTGTGTCTTACCAGTTTTTACTGAAATTGTATGCAGCCATTAATTATATTGACTAGTTATTGTCTTTGGATCAAGGCTGTCTGGTGCTTAGAGTCCACATAAAGTGGAGCAAACTGAAAGATGAAAAAACAATTGCACAGGTACTGTTGGGCTTTTGGAGGTTGGTGTGAGCAAACCACCTCATCTACTGTGGCCTGTATTATTTGTCTAATATATGTAATAACTGGTTGGCTCCTCTTGTTTTCTGAGCACACCTGTCTTCTAGGGTGACTAGCTAATCCCTGTTGTAGACTCCTGCTCAGGCACATTTGTGTTTGTTCAGCACCCACAGAGCCCACCTGTGGTTTATTCCGTAACTATACTGAGCAAGCATTAGATATAATTTCTGCGAGAGAATGTCTAATCTGTCATGATCAGCAGTTTGAACAATACCGGAATGCTCAAACCCTCAGTCACAATGACTTGTGAATGTGTGCTGTCACAACCATCAGCTTCTGAATAGTTCCATCTACCCAATTTCACTCACAAGGCTTCAGTTAACCTTTGGTATGACTTTTGGGCACTTTTCAAAGGTTCCGCATACTGGCATCACCTTTCCAAACTGATAACATTAAGAAGTCACCTTCTTGACAAAGCCAACCATAGTGAGATTCAAACGTGGGTATCATGGTAAGAAAGCAGACATTGTAACCACTCAATCATGCACTATCTATCTCTCTCTATCTCATATATATTATATATATATATATATATATATATATATATATATATATATATATATATATATATCTCCAAATGTAAATAGAACAAGATGAATATAAATTCTAATGTTCATAACATTAATTTAAAAGAGAACTCAATACAAAAGTAGAGCAATAATTATTTATCTGTCTATATTTCTGAGATGAGGTATTATGTACACTATTTACATTATTCGGACTATTGTCCTCATCTTTGTTGCCATATTTATCACAACGTTTCTTCAGGTGGTTGGAATGTTGAACTGAACCCTTTATTTCACTCACTGGGGTAGACTGTTCTAGTTCCACGTGCCATGTGGATGTCAGTTATCAGTTATCTTCTGTTAATTCCCCTCTCGAAGTTCTCCACCACCTTAATGAGGTATTGAACTCACACTCCTTGGGTACTGTCATTGGATCTAACTAATGCCTTTATCCATTATGCCATGTGTCCATCTGTGTGTCAATTTCTGGGTATTATAAACCTAATGTCTTCACCATCATTTTTTATGAGTGCTCATATTGCAATTTTTGCTGTTATAATTGCAAAATATATTGATGTTATAAAATGATGTTATAATTGAGTTCAATACCTGGTTAAGGCGATGGAGAAGAGAGTTAACAGGAGATAACTGATAACTGACATCCATTAGACATGGCATGTGGAACTAGAACAGTCTACCCCAGTGAGCGAAATAAAGGGTTCAGTTCGACATTCCAACCACCTGAAGAAGGCTGGAGCATGCAATGGCCGAAACATTGTGATAAATATGGCAACAAAGATGAGGACAATAGTTCCAATAATGTAAATAGTTATTTATTATAAGTTATTATATTCAAATATTTAAGTCACCACTACAAAAATGCATATATTTGTTTTGATGCCCAATTCAAACATCTCATCAGGTGGTGATCAAAGATAGTTATAATTGATTTTTTTAAAAATGCTAATTTTTAAAGATGTCTGAGATGGGCATCAAAACAAATATGCATTTTGTAGTGGTAACTTAAATATTCAAATTTAATAACTTTACAGTATTTACATTATTCGGACTATTGTCCTCATCTTTGTCGCCATATTTGTCACAACGTTTCGGCCGTTGTACGCTCCAGCCTTCTTCAGGTGGTTGGAATTTCGAACCGAACCCTTTATTTCGATCACTGGGGTAGACTGTTCTAGTTCCACGAGCCATGTTTGATGGATGTCAGTTATCAGTTATCTCCTGGTAATTTTCCCTCTGAAAGTTCTCCACTGCCTGAACCGGGTATTGAACTCACACTCTTTGGGTCTGTTACTGGATCTAACCAACACCTTTATCCACCGTACCATGTGTCCTTGAGGACATCTGGGTATGAATTTCTGAGTATTATAAACCTAATTTTTCAGCAACCATTTTTTACCAGTACTCATATTGCAATTTTGCTGTTATCATTGCATGTTTTTACCAGATCTCGTATTGCAACTTTTTGTTATCATTGCTGTTCTCTGGCGCTCCTTATTACTGGTTCCCATATTGTATTTATTTCTATGCTTGGCCGACTCAGGAGATTTTTGTGGCCTAGCATATGTGCTGATTCCTTAAGTTTACGAATTTTCCAATGGTGTTCCCTGTCTATGATCTCAACCTGATCCCACAGGGGATGGTGATCTCCCTTCTCTCTCCATATGTGGTCAGCCACGCCTGATTTTTCTACTTTCCCTCGCATTACAGCTTTCTGGTGTTCTTGAAGCCTTACCTTGAGGGGGCGGCCTGTTTCTCCTTTATATTCCTTTCCGCAGCTGCACGGGATAGCGTACACACAGTCTTTAGTCCCGTTCTCCTCTATGGGGGGTCTCACTCGAGAGAGATATCTGCGAAGTGTTGTCACGCTTTTGAAGGTTGTCCTGATGTTATATGGACCGCAGATCCTTTGTATTTTCTCTGATAACCCCTTCACATAAGGCAGGCAGACTGTTTTCTGAGTGTTGTTGTTGTCCTCCTCCTCCTCCTCTTGTACCCGCCTATCCCAGTTTTGGGGGGCTGCTGCCATGTACCCAGGGTAGTTGTTACGTTGTAGGGTACTACTTATACTGACCAATTCCTTATCTAATGTCTCTGGGTCGCCACTTATGACTTTTGCTCGGTGTTGTAAGCAACGGACGATCCCTTTCTTTACGCTGTATGGATGGTGGGAGTTGAAATTGAGGTACTGTCCAGTGAATGTTGGTTTACGGTATACGGATGTCTTGAACCCATGCTCTGTTCGAGATATTAGTACATCCAGGAATGGGAGTGTGTTGTTACTCTCTTTCTCCATTGTGAACTGTATCGATGGTTCGGGTTCGAAATTCCAACCACCTGAAGAAGGCCGGAGCGTACAATGGCCGAAACGTTGTGACAAATATGGCGACAAAGATGAGGACAATAGTCCGAATAATGTAAATACTGTACATAATACTTCATCTCAGAAATATAGACAGATTAATAACTTTATATATATAAAATCATCATCAGGTCGAGCAAGCTCGTCCAGTCTGCATCCTGTGTCTTTAATCAGATGGTCATTGTACATTTTCTTTAGTCGACTGTTCATTCTTTTTCCATGGGACGGTATCCAGAATAGTATGTCTCCAACTAGTTCTTCTTTTCTATGCCAACAGTGACCAGCAAATCTTAGTCTCTGTTGGTGTACTGATTTGCTGATGGGAGGTATGTTGATATAGAGCTCTTTCTTTGTTGGTTGATCTTTCCAGGATTTTTTTTAGTGCTGCTTGAAGCATTTGTGTTTAAGAACCATGTAACCTGTTTTCAGTTTGGCTGTTAGTCTCCAGGTTAAGGAGTCATATACAAGGATGCACTCTACTGTAGCTCTGAAAAAGTTTCGCTTCAGTTTGTCTGGTAGATTTGATTTCCATATTTTATTCATTTTATTAAGCACTCCCCAGGCTTTTCACAGTCTGATGTTGACATCATTCTCCATGGAGGCAATGTAGCTACCCAGGCAACTGAATTCATCTACTTGCTTGATGTTTTCTCCGTTCAGACTTTTCATGCCTGTCAATGTATCTTGATTCAGGCAAATGAACTCTCTTTTAACCACATTTATATACAGTTCAATCTTTATATATGAAAAACACAAACATATGTGACTCTCACCCTTATTATTTTTTGGTGTGACTGTCTCTTCCTCTCCAACTCCCTTCCTTCTCCTGTATTTGCATATATCTCTATTTCTCTTTCTATCTCTCTCTTGTATTTAGGTTTGTTTGAAGTATAATTTCCCTGTGCAAGTGCAACGGTTGATTATCTCACAAAAAATTCCCAAAGACAGGGACGTATTATCCAAACATGGTGTCAAGGAAGGAAGCACTGTATACATCTATATGGTGCCAGCTTACAAGTTGAACCTTGTCAAAGAACAGTTCCAGGAAGAGCTTGCCCAGATGCGTGGTAAGTAATGAGTAAGATAAACATTTTCAAACTTTATAGTAATGTGATAGTAAACTAAATCTATTTGTGGTTGTTGGCAAACTGAAATTTCAAATCTCAATGATTGATAAATATAATCCAAGGAATTATTCTGTAGTTCGACTGCTTTATGATCCTATTGGAATTTGAAAAAATTACAACAAGTCAGTTAAAGACAATGGAAATTCCCTTAAAGGGGATCAAATTTATTTTGTTAATCTGTGAATATATATAATGTATAAACTAAAATAATTATCAGTTAATTCATATTGTACTGAAATTTAGTGGTTCATAAAGAATTAAATAAATTTATATTTGCTATAATTCATTTGTTTGTTTTCTCGGTCCATTTTTATATGGTAAAATAAAATATGGTAAGTCTAGCAGCACTGTACCAATATTTATGAAATGCAATGGTAACTGGTAGGGTATATAATACAATTCTCAAGGAACTGTATTGACCACAATTCTTTAGTTGTGGAACAGAAGAAAATAAAATTTGATGGAATAATAAGTAGATTATTATAAGAAGAAGAATGTGATTTACTTTGTGGTCAGTGTTGCCTGTCACCTGAAGTTTTGGGAACATTAAAAGGTAAAATAAACTTTGATAACATTGAGTTAATATAGCAAGGACTCAAATAAGGATGACTTTGTCTCTCCTATGTATTGCCTTGAAAAAGGAAAACATATTTCACCAAATGCCAGTTGATTTCATTAATTTCATTCTGATATCTTTCCTCCACAAACCCTGACAAATGTCAGGAGTCTTGCCACTCTTCTGAATAACGCATTCTTCCCACAACCAAGTTCAGGGTGCAATGCCACAACTGCACAATTCTGATCGTCTTTTTCCAAAAGAATCTAAGTTCAATAAATTGTCCACTTACTTTGCCCAAAATACATCTACGTCTTGAGTGTTTTGTTCAGGACTTCACACTTGAATTTTTGTATTCTAATTTGTCATTTGTCAAATGCCTTGTCATTAGTATGTCTGAACAGACTTATCTTTTTATTCTAAAAATTATTTATATTGATTTCAGATATTTAATCTCAAGCAGGAAACTTTAGATTTACATGCAAATGTTTTTAGGTTACTTTGTACTGAAAATACGTTAATTGTAAAAATCCCTTAAGTTTCAGTTGAGTTTTTAGAAGCTATTTCATGAATTTAATTTCAAAGTGGCTGAATAAATATCTTCTTACAAAATGTTTAATTTTATGCAACAAAAATTACTTGTGAAAAAATGTTTTCCTACTTTTTATGAAGGGACTAGTTTCAGTTAGAAATGCCCCAATCCCAATCAAATCTCATCCTTAAAATTGATGTCAAATCCAACTCAAATCTTTTTGAATTACTAAAAGTTTAAAATCTCAATCCAACTGCCCCATGCAGAGTTTGAAAACTGGGATTCCTAGAAAAATAACTTTAGATCTTCAGATTTCAGACAACATTTTCTACATCAAAAGTACCTTTTTTTTTATCTAAGCATAATTTGCATGAAGTTCAAAATTTGGAAGTCATAGTAGCGATTTTTGTTTCTGTAGGAATATCCATGTGCTTAAAAAAATTGGCCACATCTTATTTTAAATGGTAAATTTTAAAATTTTTCTTGCTTTTGATAGAACTTAAAAATATTGGAGAAGTGTCCAAAATGCGTTAAGTTTATGTGGAGTTAGGGAAAAATATAGACTTAAATAGTTTTCTGTTAAGACGTGCCAATGGTGTTCTTACCAAATGATTTGTTTTTTCTATTTTGTAACAAATATTATTTTACATACATGACATACAAAACTTTCAACAGTTAAAAGAAAATAGATTACAAAGTGTAAAAATTTTTTGTTAACTATTTAAATAAAAAAAAGTGCAAACAGTGACTAGAATATTCATTTTTCTTTTTCATACATGAAGATATTGTTTATCTAGATTAAATTAAAAAAAATTTTCTACCCCTGACCAATTATTTTACTTACTTTTTGTCAGCACACATAAGAATGATGAAATCAATCTTCAGGCTCTGATGTTTGTGGTTAAATGAGAACAATAAACTGTTTGGATTAAGTGAAAATACATATTGATGTATTTTTTTTTTTTAGGAGTGGGATCTGGAGCAGCTCGTTTTTTCTAAAATGAGCAAGGAGTAGAGCACTCTCTAGTTTGCAGGAGCCACTCCAGAATTTGAGGAGTGCACAAAGACCAGATTTTGCATATATCGGTTAAAAACAGTTCTTAAAATTTTAAAAGAAAACCTCTCAGAAGATTATGTAAATATATATACATTTCTTTTTTATTTTTATTTTTTTTCATCATTGAGCTACAGACTTATCGATGTCCCTAAGTATCAACAAAATTATATACTTCGTTAAACTAACCCAAGCGATAGATTTGTATTTTGTTTGAGTGGCAATCTTTTGTTTAAAAAGATTTTAGTTCTGTTTTCTGTTATGTTGTAATAAGTCAAGCTTTTCTTTTGTTTCAGTTTTTGTAGATCGATCTTTAACAGATGGAGCTCTTCAGTCAAAGCCATATTTCTCAATGTTGAACCTAGATTTGTCACCCCTACCTGTTTCGGGTCCCAAATCTGGGATTGTTGCAACTGGGCCAAGGCAGGTTTTCAGCTCAGGAACTGAGTCTGTAGGAGCTAGCCCTTTCCTGGCTCCAACTAAACCAGTGGAACAAGAAAAGGTATGCTGCATGAGTATTTGTTTGGGGTCTGAACAAAAATTTGTGGATTTGAATACATGTGACTGACATATATATATATATATATATATATATATATATATACTGAAAAGTGACATTCAGCCTGTCTTTCTATCTGATTTGTATGTGCATTGTTAATTCTAAACATTTCTTAGTTTAAAAACGAAAATAGAATCAAATGAGATGCATTTTTGTCATTTGATGCTCTTTAAATTCTGATAAGGAAAAGACACTGAAAAACAGAAAAAAAAGGTGCTATTTATGGAGATGGTGCCATAGCTGAGAGTACTGTTCCTTAGTGGTTCTCTAGGCTCAGAAGTAGGAATTTATATCTGGAAGACCAGGAACATTCCTGCAGTCATTAATGATGACCAATTTGAAATAAGAGATCCGGGTCATATGACATGAGACCTCACAGAAATACTACTCCATATATCTTTATAAGCATTGTAAAGCATTTGAAAATAAGGTTTGGGTGTCTCACAATTTAACTGAAAAGAAATTTAATGGATTGCATTTCCATTATTGATTTTCTGCTCAGATGCAACCAAAACAATCTGTATTTTCTAGAAATACTTTCATGGTAATTGTTGTGATGAACTTTTCTTTATGCTACTTAGACTTTATGAATTTAAGTGCAGTACTGGATTTGCAGCAAGGTCTCATCATTTTACAGATGCAACTGTGCGTTCTATGCTAACAGTTTCTTCTATTGCATTTTTCACTTTTGGAACTCTCTTCTGGAGTTTTGCTTCCTAGTCATCTTTGTCTTCAAATATTTAAATGTAAATCGTTATCTACTCTCTCAATTCTTGTTCTTTTTTTTTCTCTCTCCTTAATACTTTTTTTCTCTTATTTTTAAACCTTCGCATATTAGTGGCATTATTGCCTTTGCTTGGGGTAAAATGATTTTTAAAAAAATGGATTGCAGAATATAAAAGGTTCTAGGGAAAACAAAATTGGCCACTGTTAACCACTTTCAAAGCAAGTTTGCTTCTGATGAAGGTGAAGCTGAGAATCTGGTGGGATTGGAACTACTGTTCTCAATTGGACTCTGATTAAAGACCAATTGGATGGTATGAGGCTTTACATCTCTTTGCAGATCTGGTGGAAATTGGTACAGTTTAGCTGAGATTACCTACTACACTCGCTATACTCACTAGACCTTGTTTCTTTGGGTTACAATTTATTTCAGTCTCAACAAAATTCTCTTAATTGCAAGAACTTGAATTCTCTGGAAGCCTGTAAAAACCACTTAGCCCAGTTGATCACCCAGAAATATACTAAGTTTTGAGAGGATGGAATCATGAAGCTGCCTCAAATGTGTTTAAACAAAATGATACAAAAATTTATATACTAAAACTATTGTCTCTGCACATTCACTTAAATGCAATAATTTTTATATATATATATATATATATATATATAAATAATATAATATAAAGTGACTCGGATAACTCACTGGTCAATTGCACTGACTTTTATGCCTGGCAATTGGTCTTTTGAAGGTCTGCTACATATATATATATATATATATATATATATATATATATATATATAGTGACACGCATAAGTATTGGATACATGTTATTTTCTGTTATAACTCTAGTTTATATTTGCCATTTTGCCTGATATTTGGTAAGTAATATCTCGTAAAGTTGTTTTAGTTGTATGTGGAAGGAAAATTAAAAACTCATGGTTGAATCCATTTTTTTTATCAAAGTTCAAAATTACCCTATGCAAAAGTATTGGATACATGACACTTTTTTCAAATTTCCAATCGAAACTGTATTTTAAAAGACTTTAAATATCCAAATTTTTGATAGTATTGGAATCAGAGAAGCACACAATTGTTTACAAGATAGTGCTACTAATCATCTGACTCTTTGATGTGCATTCTGCAATTCAAGGATTAAAAATGGCAAAAACTAAAGAATTATCCAGAAATATGCGAGATAGAATCATTGAACGTCACAAAGGAGGACAAGGTTACCGAAAAATTAGCAAAGAAATGAATCTAGCACTAAGTACAGTAGGAAATATCATCAGAAAGTATAAGAAGTATGGTGACGGTACAGCAAACCTTCCAAGAAATGGAAGACCGAGAAAAATAAATGAGAGTACTTCAAGGTGGATCAGCAGAAATGTGCAAAAAAAAAAAAACTCTTCATTACTCATTCTGAAATTAAAACTGATCTTGAGGGTGCTGGAATTAATGTAATGTAAGTAAGGATACCATTAGCAGAGCTCTATATCGTACAGGCTTTCATTCAAGATCACCAAGAAAAGTGCCTTTACTGAAAACCAAACATGTCAAAGACCGATTAAAGTTTGTCGAAACTTATGAAAAGGTATGCAGTTTTGGGAAAAGGTAATCTGGTCGGATGAAACGAAAGTTGAACTATTCGGAATGAACACAGCGACATGTGTTTGACGAATAAATGGCACTGCTTTCAACAAGCACAATACCATCCCCACAGTTAAGTTTGGGGGTGGTTCACTTATGATATGGCGATGCTTTTCATCCAAGGTCACTGGTGAGTTACAAGTTATCCATAGTAGAATGAATAGGGAGATTCTAGAGAAGAACCTTCAGAAATCTGCAACTTCTTTAGGACATGGTCGGAATTTTGTGCTTCAACACGACAATGATCCCAAACATACCGCAAAACTTACAAAGGAATGGTTTGAAAATAATGGTATTAGTACTCTCAATTGGCCAAGTCAGTCTCCTGACTTGAATCCAATTGAGAATTTGTGGAATACTTTGAAGGTTAAAGTTCATAAGCGGAATCCACAAAATGTCAAGCAATTAGAGGAATTATGCAAGGAAGAATGGGGGAAAGTAACGGTGGATCAGTGTGAAAAACTTGTGGCCAACTATAGAAAGTGACTGGAAGCAGTGAAACAAAACAGAGGCTATGCAACAAAATATTAAATTGATGTATCCAATACTTTTGCATAGGGTAATTTTGAACTTTGATAAAAAAAATGGATTCGACCATGAGTTTTTAATTTTCCTTCCACATACAACTAAAACAACTTTACGAAATATTACTTACCAAATATCAGGCAAAATGGTGAACATAAACTAGAGTTATAACAGAAAATAACATCTATCCAATACTTATGTGTGTCACTGTATACACACACACACACACACACACACACGTACATAGAGAGTGCAAAAAGTAAATTTTCCATTTTATATTTTTTAATTTTGCATATATGCATTTTTTGTTTTCGATTTTGTCTACTACACAATATAGTAGGGTCAGTTGGGCACCTTCTGTGAGAAAAAGAGCACCATGACGCAATTCACTCAACCAAAAATTTGGACCGTCAGACTGTACTGCTTGGTATTTGTGTCGGAAGCTCCAATTCGAATATTTCAGAGTGTTTGGGTGTCAATCTGAGGACAATGCAGAGGATTTGGAAAGAGTTAGAAGAATCTAATGGTGATTACGAAGGTGTTCATTATACTTCCATTCATCTTTCTACAGGGCCTCAGAGTGAACATTGAGGCCTACATTAAGTGCCTTGAGGAAGTAGTGCTGCCCTGGGTCAAGAGGGTGGCTGCTGGAAGACTTTTTGTCTGGCAACCATCTGCACCATGCCACACAAGTAGGAAAACCCAGTTATGACTATCAGACAATTTCTGCAAACACATAACTCTTACATCTAGCCACCTAACTCCCCAGACTGCAACCCTCTTGATTATTATGTGTGGGGTGCAGTTGAGCAAGAGATCAACAAAGCTCCTTGTAACACTAAAGATAAACTGAAGGCAAGGATTATGGCAGCATTCACCAACTTAAACAAGGAGACCATCCAGAAGAGTTGCAGGAAATTCCAAAGTTGTCTGGAGGCCGTAGTTGCAGGCAATGACAATTTTATTGAATAAATTTACTCTTTAGTATTTCAAAATATTTTTGTGTAATTTTGGTAAATATATATGTTAAAATGAGATGCCAGTGTTATTTTTATTTTGGCATCATTTAGACGACAATTTATCCATCGCAGCCTGATATTTATATATGCTTTTGTTTTGTCATTTTGTGTCAGTTCTTGGAATATATTTGCTTTTCTATCCATTGTAATGTCTTTTTCACATTCAGTTGATCTCTCATCTAAGCGCTAACTTTTCAATGGTGGAAAAAAACTAGCTGGTTATATTTAGTGCCTTGAAAACCAAACTAGTTACCTTCCATCATCAATGATCAAACCCCGAACTACCACCAGTCATGATAAATGAATGTCCCCTTGGGGAGGCTCCATACCTTGAGAGACTATTGGGCCTTAAACTGACCACTCACCTAAAGTGGAACTCCTACATATGATACTTCGCTAAAGATGCAGGGAAAATGGTCGGTTCCCTGTATCGCACCAGTAAGTACCTGACTCCTTGTGCTACCTTTACAACAGCCAGATCAGGCTGAAAATAGAGTCCTGCTGTCATATTTGGGCAGGAGCTGCCCAGTCCACTTGCTAGTCTCAATAAAGGCCAAAACCGTCTCCATGTCCTTGTAGGTGATAAATTATTTTCTACCCTCCAACCTCTCTCCTACAGGTGGTGTGTGGCAAGCCTCACACTGCTTTGTTGCTACTTCGATGGAAAGTGCTTGGATGAACTGCATTCCTTAGTTCCGCCAGCTCTAACCTTCATGGTTAGGACCTGCCATACCACTAACATTATACCAAATCACCTTCTGTATTCCATTAGTGAGAAGTAAGTTTCACTTGAAAAGCTTCTTCCTGCGGACCACTGCTATGGGGAACAGAATCCCAAGAGGATGTTTCCCCAATCACTATAATCTTAATCTGTTCAAGTCTCGGGTTAGCCGTTATCTTCCCCCTCCTATCCACATAAAGTGCTTCTCGAGTGGCTCCTGGGCTTTGTACAGGGTGAATCTTACTGTAAAAAAAATTAAAAAAAGAAAAGAAAATTTTTCTGTACCACATTGTTTATATCTGTCTAGTTTTGGTTTTATTGATTTCACTCTGTTAATATCTGGATTACTTGATCTTCCATTTGCCCTTATGATGCTTTCATATCTTGATCTCTACCAGCCGGGAGGAAAGAAGAATGGGAATATTTTTTAGTTTATAAATAATAAAAGAAAATGATGTAGATATGTACAAGAGCTCCAGATTTATGGATATCAGCCGTATTCGTTTTCTCTGTTTGATTTCTCCTTACTGTCTGTATATATCTGTTTTTCTTGTTTGTTCAGGATGATGCCATCCTGCTGCTTGGCTTTCTACTTGCTCCCTCCTTTCCTCTCCATGTGTGTCTGAGCTGCTCTGTTTAGCCAGCACAATACCATCAATCGGCTTTTTTCCCTCTTTAATCATTTTACCCCAAGCAAGGTAATGAAGCTACAAAGATAGAAGAGGTTATTGAGAAGAATGAGAAATAAAATATTTTTAAGGAGAGAACTCCTGGTTATGATGATTACATCTGGTAGCAAGGCCTCTGATTGCGATATTGGCAGTCTTGAGGAACCTGGAACCACATGTTAATTGCTGTTGTTCCCAGGTCCACCCTGACCTCGGTTGGTAGCACCTGTTATTGTCCCAGTTATGGGCAATTAGTGACCCCCCTCCAAAAAACTCCAAAACACTATGAAAGTATAAAAATAACTGATAACGAATGACCAGCAATAAATTTTATCTTTAGCTGAAAGGATACAATTGCATTCAGAATATATTTAGTTGATGTCATAAAACTGTTCAAATTATTTAGATTTCGGCATTAAATAAACCAGTGTTTGATATACTGTTAAACCAAACCTTTTCCCATTTTTTGTAGTCCTGGGTATGATGATAAACTACATCTTGCAGCAAGGCCTCTGATTGGGATATTGGAGGTTTTGAGGAGCCTCTAACTATCTCTTAATTGCAGTTGTTCCCAGGTGCACTCTGACCCATGGTGGTAGCACCTGTTAGCTTCCAGCTATGGGAAAATAGTGACCCCACCCAAACAAAAAACACTATGGAACTATAAAAATACATTTTAATAGTAAAAATACCAACAATACATATAGCAAAATGACCAACAATAAAATTTCATCTGGAGCTGAAAGCATACAATTGCGAATATAATTACTTGAAGCCACAAAAATTTCAAATCATTTAGAATTCGGTATTAAATAAACCACAGTGGTTGATATACTGCAAAACAAAATCAACCAAAGAATCAGCATGAACTCTTTTATGTCATTAATCCATATATCCCATAATTTTGGCATTAAATGACCCATAAGTTGTTGATATGCCATTAAACAAATCAACTATTAAGGAGAGAGAACAATAAGACAAAAGAAATTAAGAAAACAAAAGATAACGATTGACATTGCTTTTAAAGTATCAAAGTTGACTGGAAAGCAAAAAAAGCTAGAAAATAGTTCCATAAGTGAGAAGTGTGAGAGAAGAAACTGTTAGCATAGAAATTACAGTTATATCCACAGCCATTTCAATTGTAAAATGATGAGACCTATCTGCCAATCTAGTACTGCACTTAAATTCATAAAATCTAGGTGTGAAAGAGGAAAGCTCAACAGAACAATTACCATTTCATTGAAATCTGAAGGGGCATTGGGATAACCAAAGAAGCATTCCAAATGCTAAGCATAGTATTAAGAAAAATTTTGATAGAAACAAAGAAAAGAGTACTGGATTATTACGGGATATTTGTCCTCCTATATGTCAGTGAATGCTGGAAAATATCCTCGGAGATAAAAGAACAGACTTGAATCAATAGAAATGTGGTTCTATATAAGTATGCTGGACTGAACAACAAAGTTTTAGAGAAAATGGAAACAAAGAAAACTTAACATTAGGAAGAGACAATGGAAATTTCTAGGAGACATAATGAGGAAAGAGGGCATGGAAAATTTGATACTCACAGGACAGATTAAAGGCAAAGAGGGACAGGAAAACAACACATATTCTACCTAGCGAGCATGAGTAAATGGATATCAGAGCAAGGTTTAGGAAAAAAAAAAGAAACAAAATTTATTAAGAGCTACGAAGGACAGGAAATTGTGGAGTGTTAGGGAAAAATGATGAATAAAATCAGAATTAACAAAAAAAAGAAGAAAAATCAAAAAAGTCAAAAGTTCAATTCTTGGCCTCACTGGAGAGAACAAATACTTGTCTTTCAAACAAAAATATCCAACTCTAAATACTGTGATTTATGTCCACTATGCATGCATGTGATCAGTAGGATTGGAGAGTGTGTTTGTGGATAGGAAACAGCTTTGGTTTGAACTCAAAACAAAAATTGATCAAATCATTATTAATGGTGCTTGATTATTAGCAAGAGCCTACTATGGCTTCCATTGGCAAATTGACTCATTTTGAAAACATCAGTGGCACTTTATGAAGAGATGGAAATGGTATGTTCTTGTTTTATTATTTAAACTTGTTTACCTATGCTTTTTTCTTTTCTTTTACACTGGTGGTCACCCTGTACAAAGCCCTGGTGCCACTCAAGTTAGACGCACAGCTTATCTGCATATGTGCAGAAGATAACAGTTAACCCTAGACTTGAATAAATTAAGATTGTAGTGATAGGGGAAACAGCCTCTTGGGAGTCAGTTCTACAAGGCAGCGGTTTGTGGGAAGAAGCTGCTTGCAAAGGATAACAGGAGGAATAAGGTACTTGCTGAAGCAGTATGGGGATCAGTTTTAGGTCTGGGTTGTGTTTAAGTCCCAATAGGTGCTCAAGACATGGGGCCTCAACTGGTCAAAGTTCTGGGCCTGATTGGTGATGGTGGAAGGTCACTAGCTTGGTCCTTAATGCATTGAATGTGATCAGACAGTTTCTTTCCCCACTGAGCTGCTAGATTTATGTCAGAGGAAAGATCAGCTGCCAAACTCTGGTCTTATGATGAGATGGAGATGGTATATTCTTGTCTTATCATTTAAACTTGTTTACCTATGTCATTAAGAAATGTAATTTTCTAATTGTATTGTACTTAAAAAATATCAAGTGTTTGCTTGCATTTTCTTATGTATGTTCTGTAATTGGAATTAAATGTCAGGGAGTAATTATTATTTTTAACTCTCTGAATGAGTTCACCATATACTACTGAGTATTTAATTTATTTAGAGGATGTCTGGTGATGTTGATAAAATACACTCATTGCTCATACACTGCAGTCCAAATGTTTAAATTCTTGTTAATATCCAAATAGAAGAAGCAAGATTTTGAATAAATTTTTCTCAAATTTTATCTGCTGACTGCCACTAAAATGTAATATAATTGTTTTAAGAATATAATTCTGCACACACTCATAAATACTTTTTAGTAACGCTATCTCAGCCTCTGAGAAATATGGACAAAATTCTGTGACCTCAGATATTTGAAACTCTCCCCAGTTCAAAGAATGCTGAAAAGGATTGGAGGCACTGATTTGCCACTTGAGAATTCTTGCAAAGTATAGATAAATACGTCCCCGACTGACAAACTGTGTCCCTAAACTTTATAGGCCCTTCAGTGTATGAATTAATTTCTGACTGTCCAGACTATGAGAGCCATCATTAGGATCCAGCAATTGTATGAAATCTATGCCAGGCATATACTATTGATTCACTGGCAAAAACTAGAAGAGACACGAGACCACTATCTTCTAAATCTGAGGCATTTAAGTGAGGATTGCAACTACAAGGCAGTCAGTGCTTGGAACAGAGACCTGAGGTCATAAGAGATATCTTCATAAGTTAACTTTTGTCCCCTAATATTCAACAACGACTTTTTGAAAATGTAACTCTGGACCTCACCACTGCCTTTGACCAAGACTGAGATCTTGAACAAGCTCAGAAAAGTTCAGAGTCCTACTCTATCTTTCACACAGTTGTTAGTGTTGCAGCTCCCTTTGAGGGTAACCCCTGCAGCCCAACAGAAAACAGCATCTGCAGTGGCTTCTAAAACTCAAAAGTGTTTCTTTTGTGGAAACCATAGGCATCCTCATCATAAATGCCCAGCTTGGAACGCCACGTGTCAAAGATGTGAGAAAATCGGCCAATTTTGCAAAAGTATGTCGTTCCGGGACATCCACCACTCTTCATTCTTCTAATCATGTGGTGATGGCAGCATCATTTACAGATTTGTTTGCTGCAACTACCCCAATAAAAATAAATGGGAGGAGGGCCAGAGCTTTTGTCAACACTGGGAGTACTGAGATCTTCATATGTGAATCGCTGGTTCAAAAGCTTTGTCTGCCTACCCTTCTGAAGAATAATACCATGTCAATGGTGTCGACCTCTTTGAGCTCTCAGACATTAGGTTACTGCCTGGTAAATGTGGAAGCGGAGAGACAAGAATATTCTGATTTTAAACTGTGCTTCCTGATTAGTGTGCTGCTGTCATCCTTGGGCAAGAGTTTATGGGGCAACATGAGAGTATCTGTGTGAAATTTGGTGGAAAGAGGCCCCCTTTAAGTGTGTATGGATTGACTACCTTTTCTATTCCTCCTCCCTGACTCTTTGCTAATCTTGCTGAAAATTGCAAACTAATAGCTATTAAGTCTAGAAAGTACAGTAAGCAAGATAAAGAATTTATTACTGCTGAAGTAAATAGATGACTTTCAGAAGGAATTATTTAACCCAGCACTTCTCCTTGGCGAGCCCATGTTGTAGTGACCACAAACAAATGACATAAAAAGAGAATGATGGTCGATTATTCTCAGACAGTTAACAGATTCACTATGTTGGATGCTTACCCTTTTCCTAAGATTGAGGAATTGGTAAACAAAGTGGTACAATACAAAATCTATAGCACTATAAATTTGAAATACACTTCCCACCAGGTCCCAATATCTGATAAAGACAAAATTTATATTGCCTTTGAAGCAGATGGAAAGTTATATCAATTTTGGAAGATACCATTTGGAGTAACCAATGGAGTAGCTTGCTTTCAAAGGATAATTGATAAATTTATAGCTGATAATTCACTCTTCCACCCATTTGCCTACTTAGACAATATAACTATCTGTGGTAAGAGCTAGGATGAGAACCTCGATAAATTCATGGAAGTGGCCAAGAAATACAATTTAATTTACAATCATGATAAATGCTCTTTCTCCAACTCTACAGTGAATCTACTAGGCTACACAATATCAGAGGATATAATTAAACCAGATCCCGAGAGACTTTGACCACTTAAAGAGCTTCCCCTTTCCTCATGATATTCATTCTCTTCGACATCCACTGGGAATGTTCTCTTACTATTCCCAATGGATTGTTAAGTATTCTGAAAAAGTTGCCCCCCTACCCCCCGTACAAGCTAATAGTTTTCCACTACCCAAGACTGCTGAAAGTCTTTGAATACCTGAAAACTGAAGTCGAAAACACAGTAGTGTATTCTATTGATGAAATGGTTCCTTTCACTGTAGAGACCAATGCTTCATCCCACACAACTGTAGCCTCATTGAACCAATCTGGTAGACCCGTACCTTTTTTTTCAATTTACATTGAGTACTAGCGAATGTAAACACTCTTCTATAGAAAAGGAAGCCCAAGCTATTGTAGAGGATTTACATAAATGGAGGCACTACTTAATGGACGACACTTCACTTTACTTACAGATCAGAGATCAGTGGCATTTATGTTTGATTTGAAACAGGCTGGAAAAAATGATAAAATCCAAAGGTGGAGGGTTGAACTTGCCTGCTACAGTTTCAATATTAAATACCGCCTGGGTAGCAATAATGTTACTGCAGATATGTTATATAGAGCTTATTGTTCAGCTGTAAGTTTGGACACCCTAGAGAAATTACACAACTCTCTTTGTCACCCTGGTGATACACAAATGATGCATTTTGTTAGGATGAGGAACCTTCCTTTCTCTGTGGAGGATGTGAAGAGAGTATCTACTGCTTGCCCTGTATGTGCCGAAGGTAAACCTTGATTTTTACAGACCTGACGCTCAGCATCTAATAAAAGCAACCATGTCTTTTGAGAGGCTCAGCGTTGACTTCAAAGGACCCCTGCCATTTTCCTCTCATAACCAGTTTCTATTTACAATAAGAGATGAATATTCTCACTTCCCATTTGCCTTTGCTTGTCCTGATATGTCATCGCAAACAGTCATCCGATGCTTCACCCAACTCTTTCTTTTCTTTGGTATGTACATGTATTCGGACAGGGGTTCCAGCTTCATGTTGGCTGAGGTGAAATCCTTCTTGCATGGGCGCAGAATCTTAACTAGCCGAACCACTCCTTATGACCCCCAGGGTAATTGGCAATGCAAGAGGTATAATGGCATTTTGTGGAAAGCAATAACTCTGGCACTCAAAACTCAATGCCTACCTATAAATCAATGGGAGAATGTTCTGCCAGATGCTTTACATTCAATGCGCACACTACTTTCAACAGCTATGAATGCTACATCTCATGAACGGCTATGCAAATATACTTGCCGAACCTCCAGTGCCTATTCTGTTCCAACATGGTTAACAACACCAGGAAAGGTTCTTCTGAGATGACGTGTCAGACAATCAAAGTACAACCCTGTTGTGGAGGAGGCAGAACTTATAGAAACCAATCCTTGTTATGCATATATTTGTCTCCAAAATGGTGAAGAAACCACAGTGTCACTCAGAGATCTTGCCCCCGCTGGTCTCGTTCAGAACTGTTCTCCTGAAATACAAGACTCTGACTTACCCACTCAAAACTTTGAAACCTTAAATCCAGACAAGACTGAACATAGTACAGATACAGCAGAAAAATGTAGTACAGATACACCAGAAAATGAAATTGAAAATCTTTACGTCGATCAGAGCAAGCGTGTAAACCTCCCGACCGCTTAACTTACAAGTAAATCTTTTATTGATTTCCTTAAATCAAATAAGGTTATAAAGGAGATACTTAAAATTGAAATAAATCCTGCTAGGATATAATCTTTCCTTAATATTGATTAACTAACTGCCATTAATTATTTCTAGAAGCAGGGGAGATTGTGATAAACATTTCTTCTCTCCCCAACTGCCTGTCGTCAAAAATGGACTGTGCCTGTTTATAAATAGCTTTGTTTGTACTAACTATTCTATTGTGCAGAATAAAGCCTAATTTGGGTTGTTTCGTGTCTTTCCTTACACTGTTATTAATTTTTATCTGTTGGTTCCAATCCCCACGGGGAATGGATGCAAAATACTTTCCCCTCCCCAATTTATAGGCAGAAGCACACAAATGCATGCTGGGATTTCTTCCTAACCAATAAAATAGGCCAGTTCTCAGTTTCATCTGACTCAGTCCTGGTCTGTCTTGTCTTGAACTCAGTATGCTATGTTTGCTTGTCCAAACTTGCTTTCGTGTGTCAACCCTAATTTTTTAGCCATATTACTGTTGCTTTGCCTTATTACTGTTAATTTGCCTTGCATATATTGTTTGCTTGCTTTCTATTATTTTTGGCCCTGTTCCTTTTTCTTTTTCATTGCGAACTTTGTCAATTCTGTTTGTTGGTCAGTTCTGCCATGGCCACTCTCCATATCTTACTCCTCATAAATGACACTCCATGTGTTTCAAACAAAAATATGTGATTCTAATTAGTTATACCGTGTAATTTGGGTTCTCTCTCTCGTTTGTCCATTAACATTTTCTGCTTATTTCTTCACTATAGGCTGCTTATCTGTTAATGCATCATGATTTTTCTGTTTTATGCAGATTGGATGGAGATGTCCCTGTTGCACGTACATTAATCTGCCACACCGTCCAGGCTGTGAGATGTGTGCAAGTAATCGTCCCAGTGACTATCAGATTCCTGAGAATTACGAGATGAGCCCAAAAGAAATTGATTGGTGGAAGATGGAAGATGCTGCTCATAAACAGGTAAGAGCCTTTATTTCATGGCTTTGTATCTACTGACGAAACTTCAGGGTTTTCAATTTTTCATATGTCTTCATCTATTCCAGCTCTCGTATCATAACCACAACATTTCCGCCATTGTACTTTTCATTCTTCTTCAGTTAATTCTTTCTTGTGGCATTGCTTTTCTAATCAGTATATCTGACTTTCACGACCTGACCCAGATATTGATCTCACACCTATCTGGAAACTAAACGTATTGAACCAATGTGCTTATCAACTTTGGTTCTATTGGACAACAGCAAGATTTAACCTAACGTCTGTTCTTTTCTAATTAAAACTTCTCATATGTTTTATGCTAGGCCTACTGAAGAAGTTATCAATGCATGGTATGTGTGCTTATTCTTTATTTTCCATTGTTGTTTCATAATTTAACTTAATTCCACAGAGATTGCCTTTTTTTTTCTACACATGATCAGCTACATCTGATTTCATAGTTTCTACATGAATTTGTCATAGTTTTTAAAACTGTACCTTTAGGGGACTTTTGGCCTCTCCTTTTTATTTCCTATCACAGCTACATGGAATGGTATACACACAGTTCTTGCTTATGTTCTCTTCTGAGACTAGGTGCTGGTGAGCTCTCTAAAGGATAGAAGTGCTTTTGATTACTATCTTCATATTGTATGCACCACAAGTCCTTTGATGTGAGTTACACCAACCGTGACTGTTGTTTTTTTTTGTTTTTTTTTTTTTTTTTTTTTAGCATTATCATCCAAATTTATACCTTTGCTGGTATAATTTCAGGCTAGTTAGTTACTTTGAAATTTGTTCCCTATACTGACTAATCTCCTTTTGGTATTTGCCTGGCTTGCTACAGGAGTGCTGCTTTTAATGCTGTAAGAATAGTCTTAAAATCAACTACACAAAACCAAGTCCTAAGGCTTAACACGGACATCACTGATATCAATCTGCACAATGGAGAGACCCTTGAAGCAGTAGGGGATATTAAATATCTTCGCTCCAGAATCCATTCTTCCACCAACAATTTTAGCTTTTGACAAGTTCTGGCAACTGAAGAACATAGGAAAATCGCCAACCATTGAAATGAAGTTAAATCTTCAGCTATTTGTTCTATGGCACAGAATTTTAGGTGGTAACTAATCAATTTGTGAAGATACCAAACTGATTTGGAACCAGCTGTTACAGATATATGTTAGGTACTAAATGAACCAATTGCAGCAAAAATGAGTACATCCTGTAAAGGGTCAAATGACAACCATTGATTACCAACCTTTCAGAGTGACAATTACGAGCCTTAGAGCATTGGTTAAGGACAACCAACAGTCCTGTATCAAGATTAGCTCTCTACCAATGGAAGTATGGCAAACAAAGAAGGTGGGATACCAAAGAATGATCGATGTCAAACATAAAGAATATCAGAGAAAACAGCTGTAGAATTGTGGATACTTGCATTGGACTGAGAAAGATGGAGGTGAGTGGTCAGGCTATATGACCCCACCCATATATTCCTGATTAAAGAAGAACAATAGAAATGGAAGTTCAGATATTGTCTGCTAAAAGTTGGGTTATATATCTTGAACTTATATTCTCTGGAGTTTTTTTAATTTTTTATTGAATGAGGTTATTGAAAGTAGATAGTGGTTGAGCTGAGACTTGAAGAGATTAACATTGTGGAAGCATCCTCTTGGGAGTCTGTTCTGTATAATAATGCTCCTTTTAAACTTCCTTCTTACCAGTGGAATACGAAGACAATGGGAATGATTTGATCTTACATAGATGGCATAGTGGGTATTAGCAGTAAAGGTTTGAAATGAGTGCAACTAGTATTCCTAGTATGTTTGCTATGACTAGGATAACTATAGTCTTGTAGCTATGTTTCCTTCCTGCTGATAGGTCAGAAATTAATTGGAAGGCTATTGTTTATATAAATGTAGTTTGGTTTACTTTATTTTGTTTTACGGCATATCAATCTCAATGGATTATTTAATGCCGACAACAATTTTAGGATAGATCCGTATGAATAGAATATGTATTCTTTGGTTTAGATTGGTTTGGTTTATTTTGTTTTACAGCATATCAACCTCAATGGGTTATTTAATGTTGACAAAATTTTTTATTGCTGGTAATGTTTTGTCAAAAATCTGTGTCTGGTAATACTTTTCCTTCAAAATTGTATTTCAAAAAGTATTGCTGTTAATGATATAAATGTAGTGGGAGGGAGGAAATATAAACCTAAATATCAGTTATACATATGCAATGATGTGAAATGCTGATTTAAAAATGCTAAATTTTAAAATGTCTGATGTCTGACATTTCCATATTCACAGCTTAATGTCATTCGTTTTTCCAATATTTTTGTTTTTATTTTTGTTGCAGTTGTTTTTAAATGCCCCATACTGCAACAATAGAAGATATATTAAGAAATGTGAAATATTATAAGAACCTGTGAGCAAATTAGATTTTTTTGATATAGAATAATTGGCCATGTTTAAATGAAATAGGTAGAAATACGCAACATACAGAATTGACAAAGTTTCCAATAACCAGTTAAGACAGAATAGAACAGGGCCAAAATAATATTAAGCAAATAATATATATGTCAGACAAAACGAGGCAAACTAACATTAATAAGGCAAAACGTTCACAGGATTCAAAGAGACAGATGATGACAATTGACTTTGCATTTAAATATTTGAAGATTAAAGTTGACAGGAAAGCAAGATGCTGGAAGAGTTTTACAGGTAAGAAGTGCGAGAAAAGAAACCATAAGAATTATTTAGTTGTGGTTACTTAGTTATGAGTTCAATCCTTAAGTCAGGTTGTGAAAGTTGTATACTCAGGTTCACTGGAAAAAATGACATCACAAAAATGAATATTGCACAACATGAACAGCAGAATTTAAATCATTTTCCACTGTGGATTGGATAAAAAAGTCACTTCCAAATTCTATAGCTGCTAAATATAGCAGTCACTTGAATAAGACTAGAGAGTACAATGGTTAAAATATTGTGATTATAACAGCAAAAATAAGGATTCTAGCCTGAATATATATATATATATATATATATATATATATATATATATATATATATATATATATATATAAAAGTGAGCATAGAAGTCAACACTTAGAGGCGACAGTCTGTTTCATGCTAGATGCAATTGTCAGGCCACGTCATTGCATCTAGCACGAAACAGAATGTCGCCTCTAAGTGTTGACTTCTATGTTCACTTTTATATTTACACACGCTCTATCCCTGATATTGAGCACTTTATCCCATAAATATAGCACACTTTAAGACTATATTTCTTCATATATATATATATATATATCCAGGCTAGAATCCTTATTTTTGCTGTTATATACATACACAATGACTGCCACTCTGTGAATTCTTGACCAGATCTTGTGTATATAATATTGTCATTCATTATTTCACTAAAATAAGAGTTATCTCTCCTGAACTGATATGGTAAATTCTTAGCATTTCACTGCATATACAAACAATTTCATTAGGCTTAACTTAATTTGGCACAAGGCTACAATAGTGAGGCTTCAAGTTGAAATCAAACATACAATACTAAAAATAACTAGTTAGGCGAGCTTGTTACACAGCTGTTGGAGGCTTCCTATAGCCCTTCTAAACTTAAATAAAGTCAATTCAGGTTTGCTATGGTAAACATTTTCTATACCAAGTAAAAATCATCACAACAATTCTTATAAAAAACTTATTTTCTCTGAAAAAATGGATTCTCATACTTTTATAGGGATAGAATATTGAAAAATGACTGTTTTGTCATCATCTGAACAAAATATCAAGGAAACTTTTGATCTGGACCCCATCAAACTAGGTATTTTCTGAAAGCAAACAATATGTTCTTTCATTTAAAAGTAAAGTTGGCTGGTGTAAATGACTCAAAAATTTTTTTCAGTTGGGAAAATATGAAAAAATAGTGAAAATTTTTCATTTTTTTTATCTAGTTCTAAACAAAAAATTCCCCAATAATGCAAAATTAACCTTTTTTTTCTCTTTTTTTTTTAAAATCAGATAGCCTAAATCATAATGAAACTATTTCAGGCATAAAATTGAGAGTTTGTAGGAAAACAACATTCCTAGGAGGTCAAAATGTGACAAAGTCCATTGGTAATTTTCAATTACATGGCCGCCAGAGGTTAAAAAATTGACACCTGGCCATGGAAATCTTTAGTAAAAGGTGAAAGATTTATCTGCAATTCCTGACCACCAGAAACCAGTAGTTTATAGCAGTGATAAGGAAAATTAAACCAAATTGACTTTGACATGTCAGCGATAAACGTTGAACAAGCTGTCACCAGATAGTAAATCCCACCACTTACAAGATAAGAGCAAAGAGTGAAAAAAAAGAGGAAATATCGGTTAAAAAGGCTTGATATGGGCTTTTTTTTTTTTCAAACCTATGTTGATGTGTTGGCTTGATGTGTTTTGTTTTTTAACACCTCGTGACCCAGGTGGTGACAACAAGATTTAGCAGCCGACATTGTTTTTTTGCTGCATGTCTTTCGTATTGCCCATCATTGGGTCAAATAGCGGTTCATTTTATTCAATGATGTTCACACCAACTTAAAGAGAAAGGATTGAAGTTTGAAAAAAATTGTTTTGAAGTGAAAAAAAATTTTTTTTCCTTAAAAAAGGTGATTTTTCTCAGAAAATTGACCATAATTTTTTAATGTTAACCCCTGAGTGACATTTTTTACAGCCAAATCAAAGATTAATTACCAGTGAATAATTCCATGTTCAAACTGTAGCTATCTGGATCCTATAACATGGCCCGAAAACATCTAGAAGTTAACTGATTGATGGAATACTTGTTGCACATAATTGTGTTTTCCACGGTCAGTTTCCGTTATTTCATCTTGATGTTGTCATTTTCCGATAGCCAAGTCATCAAGGATTCAGGAAAACAGTTTGGCACAGGTTTGCTTTAAGAACTTTACATTCTATGGGGGGTTTAAAATGTTACTGATGAATGGGATTTTTCGTCGAATATTTCCATCCAATACGAGGATGTCAACGACAATTCAATCTTGGCTGACTTATGATCAAAGCAAATCACAATGTGGGATAAGGTTGGACCTGGATCAAAGTGATCACCCCATTGATCAGTGGCAGGTATTGGACATCTTGGGTGACTGGGGAGGGTACTAGGCG